>SJXQ01007016.1:6518-84566 GCA_006408695.1 Aepyceros melampus | reverse complement strand
TCTCTTCTTTTCACAGCCATTTGTAAGGCCTCCCCAGACAGCCATTTTGCTTTCTCGCATTTCTTTTCCATGAAGATGGTCTTGATCCCTGTATTAAGTGAAATAAGCAGGCACAGAAAGACAAATACTGCATGATCTCACTTACTGAAACATGTGAAACTGAAAATAATCAAACTCGTAGAAGGATATAGACGAGACTGGTAGAGGGGGTAGTGGGGAGATTTGGGTCAAGGGTACAGAATTTCAGTTATTCAAGAGAGTTAATTAATGTACAGAAACATGACTCTGGTTAACAGTACTATTAATATATTGTATACTTGAAATGTACTAAGAGAGTAAATCTTAAGTGTTCTCCCCACACTAGGGAAAAAAAAGAAAAGAAAACGCGAAGTATGTGAGGTGATATGTTGGTATTACTCAGCTGCTAAGCTGTATCCAACTCTGCGACCCCATGGACTGCAGCACACCAGGCTCCCCCGTCCTTCAGTAACTGATCATGGTGACTATTTTACCACCTGTATGTCTATCAAAACATCAAGTTGTACATCTTAAATAATATATAATTTTTATTTTTCAATTATACTTCAGTTAAGGTGGAGGGGAAAGTATATAATATTACACATTTATATTTCAAATATCCAAAAGCTAGTTTAAAGTGAACTTTTCAGATTTACAGAACATTGATTATCTGAAAACTAGACTTTTAAAAATTTATTTTTCATTGGAGGATAATTGCTTTACAGCATTGTGTTTGTTTCTGCCATGAATCAGACCTAAGTATATATACTTATGTGTATATATATATATATATATATCTCCCCTCCTTCTTGAACCTCCCTCCCACTTCATCCTGCACCCCACCCCTCTAGACTGTCACAGCGCACCACGTCGAGCTCCCTTTGTTACAGAGCAACTTTCCACTAGCAATCTGTTTTATATATGTACTGTATATGTTTCAATAGTATTCTCTCAATTTGTCTCACCCTCTTCTTCCCAGCTGTGTCCACAAGTTTTTTCTCTATCTCTGTGGTTCTATTCCTGCCCTGCTAATAGCTCCATCAGTACCATTTTTCTAGATTCCATATATGTATGGTAATATATAACTGTGTTTCCCTTTCTGACTTGCTTCACCTTGTATAACAGGCTCTAGGTTTATCCACTTTAGTCCAACTGACTCAAATTCATTCCTATTTAAGGCTGAGTAATATTTCATTGTGTGTGTGTAAACGCTGGATTGGAAGAAACACAAGCTGGAATCAAGATTGCCAGGAGAAATATCAATAACCTCAGATATGCAGATGACACCACCCTTATGGCAGAAAGTGAAGAGGAGCTAAACAGCCTCTTGTTGAAGGTGAAAGAGGAGAGTGAAAAAGTTGGCTTAAAGCTCAACATTCAGCAAACGAAGATCATGGCATCTGGTCCCATCACTTCATGGGAAATAGATGGGGAAACAGTAGAAACAGTGTCAGACTTTATCTTTTTGGGGCTCCAAAATCACTGCAGATGGTGACTGCAGTCATGAAATTAAAAGACGCTTACTCCTTAGAAGAAAAGTTATGACCAACCTAGATAGTATATTCAAAAGCAGAGACATTACTTTGCCGACTAAGGTCCGTCTAGTCAAGGCTATGGTTTTTCCTGTGATCATGTATGGATGTGAGAGTTGGACTGTGAAGAAGGCTGACACCGAAGAATTGATGCTTTTGAACTGTGGTGTTGGAGAAGACTCTTGAGAGTCCCTTGGACTGCAAGGAGATCCAACCAGTCCATTCTGAAGGAGATCAACCCTGGGATTTCTTTGGAAGGAATGATGCTAAAACTGAAGCTCCAGTACTTTGACCACCTCATGCGAAGTGTTGACTCATTGGAAAAGACCCTGATGCTGGGAGGGATTGGGGGCAGGAGGAGAAGGGGATGACCGAGGATGAGATGGCTGGATGGCATCACGGACTCAGTGAACATGAGTCTGAGTGAACTCCGGGAGTTGGTGATGGACAGGGAGGCCTGGCGTACTGCGATTCTTGGGGTCGCAAAGAGTCAGACACGACTGAGCGACTGAACGGAACGGATTGATATAGCCATTATAAGAACAGCATGGAGATTCCTTTAAAATGTAGGAATAAAACGACCATGTGATCCAGCAATGCCACTACTGGACATATACCCTGAGAAACCATAATTCCAAAAGACACATGTATCCCAATGTTGATTGCAGCACTAGTTACAATAGCCAGTACATAAATGATTTTTTGATTAAGTCCAGTTTTAGGTCCAAGTTGATAAAAGTTCCATCACTGTTATTTATTTCAGTTTTTCATATGTGTAGGTAAATTAGTTGAATTGCAATATTCAGAATATAATACTTCACTGCTTCCTTACTTCTCACTGTCTCTTTTTCTAGGGGAAAAAATGCATATATAAAAGAGACAAAAAATTTAAAGTATGATCTGGGATTAAAAACATCCTAGAAGACAGAAGATTATGAAAGTTTGAAAATAATTCAGAATAAAATTTAAAATGGAAATCATGTATCCCATAAGCATGAAAGGAGTGAAAAAAAATCAAAGAGCTTGTACAGTTCATCAAGTTTCACTGCACTGAGTTCAGTGAATCAAAGTTAACTATATATTATACATTGAAACTTAACTGTCTTAAGGCAGAAGGAGGGAAGGACTAAATTCCTTTGATTCTTCTGCCAACCTAAAGCTCTGTTTGATAAGCTCTGCAGCCCTGGGCATCTGTTCATTAAGTGCTAATACACGGTCAGATGTTCTCATCACTCATCCTTTATGTTTATGTCATCTCAAGTGATCATACTCAGTATTAATTTACAGAGAGCAATTTTTCAAAATTCTTAGTTGAACCTCTGTAACTATCTTGTATTTGCATGAGAAAACAGAATTAGTCTTTGTTTTAAATGTGCTTCTAATAAAACAAATGTATTTCTAAATGCTTATAGGAAATCTAATCTTAATATGAACTTTGAATTCATGAAAACTATGTATCATCGTTCTCCAAAAAATAAAATCATTTTTCACATATAAATAGACAATCCTTTCAGGTTTAGAATCTAGGTATTGTCAACTGTTTCTATCAAAATAGTTTAAAAGTTCACGTTTTGAAAAGTTCACCGCAGGTCTGTATGGAGCGTTTTATGTTCCTTAGTCTTCGGTTCTTTGTCAGTTCCAGCTGACAGTGACAGCATGGTTCTGCTCTCATCTGTAGGGATGGAGGCTGAGTTTGCATGGACTTGCTGCCTGTGATTTAACACCCGATCCCTGTGGCAACTTGGCAGAGTAATGCAATAAAGGTTATTATCCTTGTTCTTTTTCCATAGTATCAAGAATGAATCAGAGGCATTTTAATACTATAAAAGCATGATTAGAACTTTAACCACCGTTTACCCCAAAAGGCTGGTCCAGATGGATAATTTTATCTCAAACTATAAGAGCTCTGGCCAGCCACACATGGTAGGGGAGCCTCTTGGATAACTCATTTACACTGGCTAGAATACAGCTACAGAGATGATGAGTGACAGAGATCGAGAAGTAAGGCACACTACAAATCCATGTTCAACTGGAACCAATCTCTCAAAAACTCTTATAGTTTCCAAGTGTGAAAGAGAAAACTCAATTTATAAGTTCAGTTACAATATTCTTGCTTGCCCCCAAAATTACAGGGGTATATTACATTTATTTCTAAAATTATATTTTCGTACATTTATTTGCCCATCTGTATTTTTTTTGTTTTTTATATGTTTTTTTGTAGGTTATGTAAGTATTCAATTCTTACTTTCTCCCAAGTGAGAAGTAGTCAGTTATGCTAGCATAACTTATTCAATAGAATATCCTTTCCCACTCAATTGAAATACCAGCTTTTATATATACTGAATTTCTATGAATATCATGAGCTTTTTCTACTACATTGAACAATTGGTCCACTTCTGTTACATTATCACATTGCTCAATTACATTATCTTTGAAATGATTTAATACACAGTAAAACAAACTCCTTCACCATTAAAAAAATAATAATAACAGACAGCATTCTTGTGAGCTGAAAGCCAAACAAATTTACAGTCACATTACCTAAAGTCAGGAAAATATAAAACTTTTCTTGGCTGGTGCTGACTAGCTTTCATGTTTCAAAAGGCCATATGGCACGAAAAATGTAAAAATTGCAGGTGAGCCAAATTCTGCAGATTAGGAGGCTGTGGAACAATTTTTATAATACCTGTTAAATATAAATAGGAAAAGGGTTATAATGAAGAGCAGTGTTTCATTGCTGATGAGACTTACTTCTTTTTTTTGTATGTATCTTTGCTTAAACATTTTTATTTTATATTATTTTTATAGTAAATCCTTGTTTATTTTTTAATATTTATTTTTATTTATTTATTTGGGTCTGCCTGATCTTAGCTGCAGCACAGCTTGATCTTTATTGTGATATGCGAACTCTTAGTTGTAGCATGGGGGATCTAATTCCCAGACTAGGGGTCGAAACCGGGTCCCTGGCATTGGGAGTTCAGAGACTTTATCCCTGGACCACCAGGGAAGTCTCTTGGTTATATGTTTTAAAAATAGTGTGTACATGTCAATCCCAACTCCCATTCTGTTCTTCTCCTCTGTCCTCCCCATGGTAACCATAAGTTCATTCTGTAATTCTATGAGTCTGTTTCTGTTTTGTAAATAAGTTCAATTGTATTAATTTTTTTAGATTCTGCATATAAGCGATATCATAGGATATTGTCTTTCTCTGTCTGACTTATTTCACTTAGCATGATACTCTCCAGGTCCATCCATGTTGCTGCAAATGGCGTTACTTCATTCTTCTCAATGGCTGAGTAATACTCCATGTTGGGTTTCCCTGGTGGCTCAGTGGTAAAGAATCTGCCTGCAATAAAAGAGACAAAGGAGACATGAGTTCAGTCCCTGGGTCAGAAAGATCCCCTGGAGAAGGAAATGGCAACCCATTCCAGTCTTCTTGCCTGCAGAATTCCATGGAGAGCAAGCCTGGTGGACTACAGTCCATAAGGTTGCAAAGAGTCTCACACGACTGAAGCAGCTTAGCACACGTGTCCAATATTTATTGTATATATGTACCACTTCTTTATCTGTTCCTCTTGCTGGTGGTCATTTTTGTTGCTTTCATACTTGGTTATTGTAAACAGTGCTGCAGTGATCATTGGGGTTCATGTATCCTTTTGAATGATGTTTTTCTGCTGATATATGCCCAGGAGTGTGATTGCTGGATCATATGGTATCTCTATTTTCAGTTTTTTAAGGAACATCCATAGCGTTCTCCATAGTGGCTATACCAACTTACATTCCCACCAACGGCACTACAGGGTTTCCTTTTCTCCACATCCTCTCCAGCATTTGTTGTTTGTAGATTTTTATTATTATTATTATGGCCATTCTGACTGGTATGAGGTGATATCTCATTATAACTTTGATTTGCATTTTTCTAATAATTAGCAATGTTGAACATCTTTTCTTGTGCCTCTTGGCCATCTGTATGTGTTCTTTGAGAAAATGTCTATTTAGGTCTTCCATCCATTTTTTGGTTGGTTGTTTTTTGGATATTGAGCCACATGAGCTGTTTGTGAATTTTGGAGACTAATCCCTCATTGGTCACATCATTTGTGAATATTTTATCCCATTCTGTAGGTTGTCTTTTCATTTTGTTTATGGTTTCCTTTGTTTTGAAAACCTTTTAGGTCAATTAGGTCCCATTTGTTTATTTTTGTTTTTATTTCCATTACTCTGGAGATGGATCAAAAAAGGTATTGCTGTGATTTATGTCAGCAAGTGTTCTGCCTATGTTTTCCTCTAAAAGTTTTGTAGTACCCACTGAGACTAGTTTCTTTTGTAAGGACCTTGGCAAATGTACCTATATCACACAAATAACCTTCAAAGTACCTGGTTATAAAATATTCAAAGAATATGCAGTTAATAATTTGTAAAAAAAATATGTATATTAAATCATTCAATAGAAACACACAAAAACACACAAATAAAACACACAGGAAAAACACAAATAAAAAAGATTATGTATTGGTTGATTGATGTAAAGCTTATGAGCAGAGGTTCCCTGGAACTTCTTGTGTTTTGCAGCAGCAAAGGTGATATATGAACTATTTCAGTGTTCATAGACACAGTATAGAACCTCAGTCAGTTCAGTCGCACTTGTGTCCGACTCTTTGTGACCCCATGGACTGCAGCACGCCAGGCTTCCCTGTCCATCACCAACTCTCTGAGCTTGCTCAAACTCATGCCCATCAAGTCAGTGATGCCATCCAATCATCTCATCCTCTGTCGTCCCCTTCTTCTCCTGCCTTCAAGCTTTCCCACCATCAGGGTCTTTTCCATTGAGTAAGTTATTCACATCAGGTGGCCAAAGTATTGGGGTTTCAGCTTCAGCATCAGTCCTTCCAATGAGTATTCAGGACTGATTTCCTTTAGGATTGACTGGTTGGATCTATTTGCTGTCCAAGGGACTCTTGAATCTTCTCCAGCACCACAGTTCAAAAGCAACAATTCTTTGGTGTTCATTTATCTATACATGACTACTGGAAAAACCATAGCTTTGACTATACAGATTTTTGTTGATAAAGTAATGTCTCTTTTTACTATGCTGTCTAGGTTGGTCATAGCTTTTCTTCTAAGGAGTGTCTTTTAATTTCATAGCTGCAGTCACCATCTGCAGTGATTTTGGAGCACAAGAAAATAAAATCTGTTACTGTTTCTATTGTTTCCTCATGAAGTAATGGGACTGGTTGCCATGATCTCATTTTTTGAATGCTGAGTTTTAAGCCAGCTTTTTCACTCTCCTCTTTCACTTTTATCAAGAGGTTCTTTAGTTCCTCTTCGCTTTCTGCTGTAAGGGTGGTGTCATCTGCATAACTGAGGTTATTGATATTTCTCCCAGCAATCTTGCTTCCAGCTTGTGCTTCATCCAGCCTGGCATTTCACATGATGTACTCTGCATATAAGTTAAATAAGCAGGGTGACAAAATACAGCTTTGACTTACTCCTATCCCAATTTGGAACCAGTCTGTTGTTCCATGTCCAGTTCTAACTGTTGCTTCTTGACCTGTATACAGATTTCTCAGGAGGCAGGTAAGAATCTAACTGTCAATAATAACAAGAGTAAAGTGGTATCTGTCTTTATCTCTAGTTGGTTTTAAGATATTATTTCTCTCTTTTCTTGTTCAGAGATTCCCTAACTATATTGGCATAGCATTTTACTTATGTGATTTGAATCTAAGGATTCTTTCATTAATTCTGGCAAATTCTCAGACATGATCTCTTCAGATAGTCCTTTCTCTTATTCTGTTTTCTTCTTCTAGGATTACAAATGCATATATTTTGGACCCTCTCATCCTTCCTTATCTTCTAAATTCTTTTACACTTTTTCCTTTTTCTCTTTCAGCTGCATTCGGAGTAATTTCTGTTATTCCATGTTTGAGCACACCTTTTCCTCTTCACCTGTTTCTTTCCTTTTTTTGGCTACACCTTGAGGCTTTGTTGTTCAGTCATGTCTGACTTTTTGCAACCCCATGGACTGCAGCCCACCAGGCTTCCCTGTCCTTCACCATCTCCTGAAGCATGTTTTCCTGCCAGCTGTATTCAAAATGTGTTACCCACCTTATGTTAATTTTTAGGCTGGTAGTACCTCAGCCAAGTGTAATGAGTATAAATTTTAATCTTAATCTTCGTGATGACAGGATGGCGAATATAAACTCTCAGAGGGGGAATTTATCTACACGTATGGCTTGGGTCAGACAAATAAGTTATCTTTTAGGCACACTCTCTGGTGAGCACATTTTCTTTTTTAAATACGTGTTTATTTGGTGTGCCAGGCCCTGGCTGTGGCACGTGGGATCTTTCGAAGTGTGACTTAGTTGTGGCATGCGAGATCCAGTACCCTGACCAGGGAGTGAATCAGTGCCTCCTGCATTCAGAGGGTGACGTCTTAGCTACTGGATGACCAGGGAAGTCCCTGGGCACATTTTCTTAATCCAGGCTTTCATCATGTAGGTCTTCGTGGGTTCCAGCTTTATCCAGGGTTTTCAGTACAAGCATGAATCTATCCTAAACCTAATGCTTTGTTTCCTGGCTCTCTGTGGTCAACGAAACAAAAGCCTCTTCTTTACCAATGTGAGTGAGTACCTCCAGAGCAAGAGAGACTTTTTAATTTTTTTAACCAGTCTTTTCTTTGTTTTTGGCCCCTAGGGATTTACCTTTATTTCAAGCTCATATCACTTACAAGAATGTTTTACAATTTGTCCAGCATTTAAATACTTTCTACTGCAATTTTAGGCTGCCATGTTACTAGAAACAAAAGCCCTATCTATTCTGTACTTGTTTTGATCTGGTAGATCGGTCTAATGTTGATAGAGGTGTATTTAAAACCACCCATAGTAATTGCTTTTTGTGCTATTTTTCATTCATGTACATATATTTGACCGTTCTATTTCTGGTGCAGTAAGATTTTTTTCATACACCTTATCATAAATTGTTCTTTTTACCATTCTTTCTCTTTTGTCACCTTAAATTTTACATTTTATACTATCTTGTTAGTGGTTTCTTATTTTATATATTGTTGCCTGAAATATATTTGCCTATCTCTTTATTTTGAAATGTTGTACATTTCTTGGCTTAAATATGTTTCTGATAAACTGTGCTCCAGCTTTGTATACATTTTGTGCAGCAGTCAACTTGAAATACATCCTTGGCTGTGGCCCTGAATCATTTTGAATACAAAAGAAGAACTATTTAGTTAATGAGGTGTAGCTTTTGATGTCTCAATAAAACATGTGTAAGAACTAAATAGCAAAGGAAAGTTGAAATTCCATGTCATATTCAAGGAATGTGATGACTAAAGGAATAATGCATTCTCCTTGTTTATCTTAAACTAAAAAATAGTCCATTGTCTCTTTCAAACTGATAACAAATATCATTTCCATCATTAGGGCAAAAAATCAGAGAATATTACAGGCCCATTCTGAGTTATCTTGGATCAGTTGTTTGTGCACTTAATGGACTGTGGAATGAATATAGAATGCTCTGCTCTACAAATAAAAATCAAAGTAAAAATACTACCCTTCCCTTTAAATTGGTGCATGGAATTGGAATATAAACTTACAGTTTCCTTGCCATAACTAATGTTTAGAAACATTTAGAAATATTGTCAGTCTCAGACTTAATCTAATTTCAATTTTTCTCAGGTTCTGCTGGTTATTTTTTGGTTTCTCCCTTTGTTCTTATAGGGCTTCCCTGCTAGCTCAGTTGGTAAGGAATCCACCTGCAATGCAGGAGACCCCGGTTAGACTCCTGGGTGGGGAAGACCCACTGGAGAAGGGATAGGCTATCCACCTCCAGTATTCTTGGGCTTCCCTTGTGACTCAGCTGGTAAAGAATCCACCTGCAATGTGGGAGACCTAGGTTCGATACCTGGGTTGGGAAGATCCCCTGCAGAAGGGAAAGGCTACCTACTCCAGTATTCTGGCCTGGAGAATTCCATGGACTGTATAGTTCATGGGGTCACAAAGAGTCGGACAGGACTGAGTGACTCACTTTCCCTCTACCCAGTGTTTTGACTGAGTGCATTCTTGGTTAGGAACTATCATCATCTTGGTCTACTATCTGCTAAAATTTGCCTGATAACTTTGGGATGGTCTCTTTCATATCCAAGTGTTGCACATATACCTAAGTCTTCTTCCTATTCTTTTCTGTGTTCTACCACTCCCTGCCCCTGGAGTAAATATGGAAGATTAAAGAAAGGAAAATTATACATACTAAGTAGGGTCCAGGCTAAATTGATTCCTCTGCTTAGCTCTGGACAAACATTGTACAATAAGAATATCCAGGTGGAACCCTAAGGTGCTCCAACACCATCCTCCACCACTGCCGTACTGAGGGCTATCTCTGTTTAACTGTTTCACACCAAATGTCATAGTTACATGAAATATAGAAAAATATTTTACCATTATTAGAATATTGTGGATTTTTAATCTAAAAATGAAAACAGATATCAAAACATTAAATATAAATTAGTAGTTCTGTTTTACAGCACTAAGACATTCTTGGGAATAATTAGAAACAAAATTGTGAAAAAGGAATGACATTAAAATTTAGCACTCTTTACCAAAAGGCTCAGCCACTCATAACTACACCTTTTTCCCAGAAATTGTTGCTAACCTTGCATTTTATTTAAGTAAATAATGCCAGGTGATTTTTTTTTTCCAGTTGAATAAAAATTTAACAGATTTTCTTGTTTCCACACTGAAAATAATCTTTTATACATCAGAATCTCTCTGGGTTATAGGCAGACTTTTAAAAGCATAAATTAATGCATTTCATTCATTAATGATCCCCAAGTGCCAATCATAGTACCTGAAATATGAGACAGTGAGTAAATTTTTAAATTAGTAGCAACATGAATATTTTTATATAACCTCTTTTATGACCAAAGGGAAATAGTTTCCAGGACAGCTGGCCTGCATAGCACTAAGGTCTGTGGTAAAAGGATATTTTTCTCTGAACAATAATAACTTCCCTATATGGATATTTATACGCATCTCTGGCTAAGCAGGATGTCCCCTAAAATAAGTATTGTGTTCTGTTCAATGAAGTCTTATTTTCTTTTCACCTATTTAACCCCCAAATCTAACTCTATGCCTTGCAACTAGAAGTATAATAAATAAGTAAAAGCATATAGTAAAGCATATCGATTAATATATAATAAAGATAATGTTCAAATCAGCTAGTGCTTGCAATATAAATAATCCAGGATAATGCCTGCTTAATAAAGAAAAAAATGTGGATCTCATTTGAATAATTTTAAGCCGTGACTCAAAATTTGGCTATGTGTGCAATTACTGAATATCCAAAGATTGGTCCTTGTTTGAGAAAGTGTCTTAATAAGAGCTAAGTATAGACCAGGTCTTTCTCTGTGGAGAGAGACCTGTAAGGAGGTAGCAAGCATGCGTTTAGGATGTGGCTGAATGAATAGCAGGAGTAATCTCAGAAGTATTAAAAGGACTAGGGGACCAAACCCATCTTTCCTTCTTTCGTGCCCTTTTTTTTTTTTTTTTTTTCCTTTTCATCTGACAGTTATAGAATTTCTAAAAGGATCCTGGCACCATATTAGATTTTGAAGAGAGAAAGATTAACGTGACTCAATCCCTCCCTTCAAAGAAGTCCCTGCCAGGAATGTTTGACTGGAAACCTGAAAGAAACCAGTTTATTGCTGCTGCTGCTGCTGCTGCTGCTGCTAAGTCGCTTCAGTCATGTCCGACTCTGTGCGACCCCAGAGACGGCAGCCCACCAGGCTCCCCCATCCCAGGCAAGAACACGGGAGTGGGTTGCCATTTCCTTCTCCAATGCATGAAAGTGGAAAGTGAAAAGTGAAAGTCAAGTCACTCAGTCGTGTCTGACTCTTCGTGACCCCATGGACTGCAGCCCACCAGGCTCCTCCGTCCATGGGATTCTCCAGGCCAAGAGTACTGGAGTGGGGTGCCATTGCCAAATATACAATATTTAAATTTTTTATGTCCTGTCTTAAACTGTCTGTATTTTGGAGATGATAATATAAATAGTTCATCCTGAGCTAATGAAAATATTTGGTAGTGTGAACAGGAGCAGATCCATGAGTTTTCGTGTGTATGTTGGGGTGGGGTAGGTATTGTGTTTATCTCTGTGTGTGCTCAGTCACTCAGTCATGTCCAACTCTTTGGACAGCCCACCAGGCTCCTGTGTCCATGGAATTTTCCAGGAAAACATACTGGAGCACGTTGCCATACTTATGCCAGGGGGTCTTCCTGACCCAGGAATCAAGGCCCCATCTCTTGCATCTCCTTTATTGGCAGGCAGATTCTTTACATTTGTTGTTGCGTGCTCAGTCATGTCTGACACTTTGCAACCCCATAGACTGCAGCCTGCCAGACTCTTTTGTCCATGAATTTTCCAGGCAAGAATACTGGAGTGGGTCGCCATTTCCTTCTCCAGGTTATCTTCCCAACTCAGGAATCAAACCCGCATCTCTTCCATCGCCTGTATTGGCAGGCAGATACTTTCTCCACTGCGCCACCTGGGAAGCCCTATACTTTTACTTTTTGTAGTTGTAAGACAAAAATCAAATAGTACTCTGCTTTGGATCAGAAATGTTAGAGATACACTATGTAATCTTCAACAATTACCTTGGCCACTTTAATATAAAGATTTGACTAAAATTATCTAACAGGTAAAATTCTGTAATTCTACTTTTGTGAAATTATTGGGACATAATTCATTTTGTATGAGGGTCTGAAAGTATGAAATGCACAGTAACATCATTACTAAGGCATTGACATTTTCTTCCCTATCTCTTATAATAGTGTTTAAGTATCTGCTTGGACTCTGTGGGAAATTATCTCTGTGCAGTTTCTGGTATAGATCAAGAGGTTCTTTATAGATCCTAGAAGGAAAAATAATTGAATAGTAACTCAGAATGTATGTAAGGAAATATTTTCTCCCCACCACTGACCCAATTTGCTTACAAACAGCCATCCCTTAGCAGTGCACAGACTGTGCTCCAGCAGTGCACAGTGTGTAGAAGTTGGCAAGCTATGATTATCCAATAAAAAGATCTTCAGTGCAACGGGAAACTGATCACACTGATCCATGGACAAAAAATATTTGCCTGACTCCCATCCTCTTCTCAGAGACAGATTCTCAATCTTTACCTTCTGAGGCAACTTGAAGGAAATTTTCTCTAAGCACAAAGAACTTTGATTAATGTAAGAAATAAATTTCAGATTTATTCATTAATTTCAGGATACTGTCAGTATCAATGCTATTCATCTTCACTTATTTATCATTCAGATATTAAAAATAATATTTTCTTATGGGCAATCTGATTTCTTAATTTACTATATTTGCACATATTTTATTTTACAGGCTCAGTAAAACTGGGATATTCTGTTAGGAGAGAGAAAATAGTAACTTTTAAGAAACTAAAAAATCAGTTAGAGTTGAATTTGACTAAACTTTATAAAAGTAATGAAACAAATTAAAATTGAGTGTCCATGATATATTAAGTACTGTGTATACATATATAATCCCAATGAATTAAAGTTATCTTTTTTCTTTTCTGCACATGGAATTTTAAAGTTGGATTGATATGAATAATCATAATTCTATGTTAGTGACATGGAATCAGCTAACTCAGACTTACTATTTTATGTCTCTTTTATCCCTTTTCCTCGTTCTTTTCTTAGACCATAGACACTCACTATCCTATGTTTGATTTGTCCTTCCAATACTATACTTGCCCTTTCAATATAGCATTTTGTGAGTTTGTGCATTTTTAAAAATACATAAACAATTTTACAATCACATTTTCCAATCAATGTGTTCTTAAGATATAAAAGATAGAATATTATTTACATTTTCCATTTATTATTATATGATAGCTTGTATATCCTTTTATTTTCCAAAGTAAATGAAGATTATTTTGAAGTTCTTTGATTTATAAACAGTTCTTGGGTGAATTTTCTAGTAGTTGCATTTTTTTTCTTTATATAGATGAAAAACTTTATGTAAAGTATATACCTAAAAGAGAATGTTTGGATCATAAATTGCACACTATTTTAATAGTTTACTGCTAAATTTTTTTCCAAATTACCTGTACTAATTAATACCTCAGCGTCCCTTTCCAAAAAATCATATTTAAATATTCTTACCCAACCTTTTTAATCTGAAATTTTAGTTTTTAGGAATCTGATGGATGGAGAATTTTATTTCATCATGTTATTTTGTTTCTCAGATTGGGCAACACTTCATAAATAATTGAACTTTTGTGTTTATTTTTTGATTAATTTTCTGTTCAAATCATTTGCTAATATATAAAAGTATATTTAAAAACTGACTTGTACATTTTCTTAATATAGTTTCATAAATCTCTTTGCTATGTATTCCATGAATACTTTTCCTGCTAAGTTGCTTCAGTCGTGTCCATCTCTGTGCAACCCGATAGATGGAAGCCCACCAGGCTCCCCCATCCCTGGGATTCTCCAGGCAAGAACACTGGAGTGGATTGCCATTTCCTTCTCCAATGCATGAAAGTAAAAAGTGAAAGGGAAGTCACTCAGTTGTGTCCGACTCTTAGCGACCCCATGGACTGCAGCCCACTAGACTCCTCCATCCATGGGATTTTCCAGGCAAGAGTACTGGAGTGGGGTGCCATTGCCTTCCCCAATACTTTTCCTAGGACATTACTTAAATTTCAACATACTATTTCTGGACTTCCTTGGTGGTTCAGTAGTAAGAATCCGCCTGCAATGCAGGAGACGTGGGTTCAGTTCTGGGGTCTGCAAGATCCTCTGGAGAAGGAAATGGCATCCCACTCGAGTATTCTTGCCTAGGAAATCCCCTGAAGGAACCTGGCAGACCACAGTTCACTAGGTCACAAAAGAGCTGGACACGACTTAGTGACTAAGCAACAGCAATATTTTTTCTAATTTAATCAGACCTGGACTTTTGTGATTTTTCATCTTTATTTTTGTTAAATCTCTGCCAACTCTGAGATCTTTTTACAGTAGTAAGAATCCGCCTGCAATGCAGGAGACGTGGGTTCAGTTCTGGGGTCTGCAAGATCCTCTGGAGAAGGAAATGGCATCCCACTCGAGTATTCTTGCCTAGGAAATCCCCTGAAGGAACCTGGCAGACCACAGTTCACTAGGTCACAAAAGAGCTGGACACGACTTAGTGACTAAGCAACAGCAATATTTTTTCTAATTTAATCAGACCTGGACTTTTGTGATTTTTCATCTTTATTTTTGTTAAATCTCTGCCAACTCTGAGATCTTTTTTTTTAATTAATTAATTTTTATTTTTTAGTTTGTTTTGCTTTATAATACTGTATTCGTTTTGCTATACATTGACATGAATCAGCCACGAGTGTACGTGAACTCCCAATCCCGAACCCCACCTCCCCCCTCCCTGAGTGTACATGAACTCCCAATCCCGACCCCCACCTCCCCCCTCCCGCCCCACACCCTCTCTCTGGATTATCCCCGTGCATCAGTCCCAAGCATCCTGCATCCTGCATCAAACCTGGACTGGCGATTCGCCTCACTTATGATATCATACATGTTACACTGCCACTCTGCCAACCCATCCCACCCTCTCCCTCTCCCACAGAGTCCAAAAGGCCATTCTATACATCTGTGTCTCTTTTGCTGTCTTGCGTACAGGTTTATCATTACCATCATTCTAAATTCCATATATATGTGTAAGTATACTGTATTGGTGTTTTTCTTTCTGGCTTACTTCACTCTGTATAATCGGCTCCAGAGTCATCCACTTCATTAGAACTGATTCAAATGTATTCTTTTTAATAGCTGAGTAATACTCCATTGTGTATATGTACCACAGCTTTCTTACCCATTCATCTGCTGATGGACATCTAGGTTGTTTCCATGTCCTGGCTATTATAAACATTGCCGCGCATTTGGGTTTTTAATAGGTTTTAGCTATGGGGCTTCCCTGGTGGTTCAATTGGTAAAGAATCCACCTGAAATGCAGGAGACCTGGGTTCAGTCCCTGAGTTGGCAAGATCCCCTGGAGGAGGGCATGGCAACCCACTTCAGACTTCTTGCCTGGAGAATCCCATGGGCAGAGAAGCCTGGTGGGCTATAGTCCCTGGGGTCACAAAGAGTAGACAGGCTGTGTGACTAAGCACAGCACAGCATTATGAAGAAAGCTGTTATCAATATTTGTATATGTCTTCCTATTATTTTTTAACTTCTTCTGGCTAAAGACCTAGGAGTAAAATTATTATGTCATGTGATAAACATGTATTTAAGTTTATAAGAAATTGATAAAATATTTTCTTAAGTTTTTGTACCATTTTATATTCCCATAGCAATGTTTGAGAGTTCTAGTTGCTCTTTACATTGGGCCAGTTTGGTGAAAAACACCATTGGCATTTTGAAGGAACTGGGCTCAATCTGTAGAGATTGCTTTGGGTAGTATGGACATTTTAACAATATTGATTCTTCCAATCTATGAGTACTGTATATATTTTCATTTATTTACGCTGTCTTTAATTTCTTTCCTCAGTGTTTCATAGTTTTCAAAGTACAGATCTTTCACCTCTTTGGTTAAATTTATTCCTAGGTATTTTGTTCTTTCTGAGGCAAGTGCCGTGCATTGTTTCCTTCATTTCTCTGATAGTTTGTTATTGGTGTGTAGAAATGTCACTGATTTCTGTAGAATGATTTTGTATTCTATAACTGTATTCATGTTTTAGTTGTAACAGTTTCTGGGCGGAGTCTTAGAGGTTTTCTATATACAGTATCATGTCATTTGCAAAGAGTTAGACTTCTATTTCTTTTTTAATTTGAATTACTTTTATTTCTTTTTCTTGCCTAATTGTGGCTAGGACTTCAATTATTGTTGCTGTTGTTCAGTTGCTAAGTCATGTCTGACTCTTTGCAACCCCATGGACTGCAACATGCCAGGCTCCTCTGTCCCACACTATCTCCTTGAGTTTGCTCAAATTCATGTCCTTTGAGTCAGTGATGTCATCCAACCATCTCACCCTCTGTCGCCCCTTTCTCTTTCTGCCCTCAATCTTTCCCAGCATCAGGGTCTTTTCCAATGAGTCAGCTCTTCACATCAGACAGCCAAAGGATTGGAGCTTCAGCTTCAGCATCAGTCCTTCCAATGAATATTCAGAATTGATTTCCTTTGGGATTGACTGGTTTGATCTTGCAGTCTGAGGGACTCTCAAGAATCTTCTCTAGCACTGCAATTCAAAAGCACCAACTCTATTTGGATAAAAGCGACAAAGGTGAGCAACCCTCTCTTTCTCATCCTTGTTAGCTGTGCATTTATCATACATAACCTTTACTATATTGAGATATGGTTCTTCTATACCCACTTCATTGAGCATTTTTATCATAAATAGATGTTGAATTTTGTTAAACGCTTTTTCTGCATCTATTGAGATGATCATATGATTTTTATTTTGTTAATGCTATGTGTCATATTGATTGATTTGCAAATGTTAAACCATCCTTGCACTACTTGAATGAATTCTACTTGATTGTCTTGCATGATCTTTTTAATATATTATTGAATTTGGTTTGCTAATATTGGTTTTTGCATCTATGTCATATATTATTTAGGTTACTGGCCTATAATTTTATTTTTCTGTGAATGTGTGTAGGTAGATGCATATACTATACCAATTTATATAAGAAACTTAAGCCTCTTTCAAGCATCCTCCAGTCTTCCATGGAGGTCCTGAAGCCAATTTCCCACCTTCAGTGTAATAAGCTCATCAAGGATATAGATTTCCAGAAAATAATTTTATTCTTATCTAGTTGGATATTCTGCCACATGGCACCACCGATGACTCCTTGGACTTCTTTCAACTGTTACCATACTAGTTCAATTTTTATCTTTCTGTTTTTCCTCACAGACAAACTGTCCTCTGTCCTCTACATTTGTCTCTTAGCCCCATCTCTTCTTTAATTCATGTAGCTTGAGTTATGCCATACATTTTAGTATCTTCAACTACCACTGCATAAGTCAGAGTTTTTTGAGGATACAAAAACTATATCAATTATTTTAATAGAAAAAAAATGAAACAACTGTTAACTAGCTTATAGAAAACTAAAAAGGCAAAAGGGAAACACTTTCTGTGGTTAAATCTAGGCTTGTGGACCAAACGGAATCTTTAAAGCTCAAGTGCTAGAAAGGAGCCTGTGGAGCTAAAAGTTAGATCTTTGAGCACAGAGTACTTCTCAGCTAGTCTGGTGTTTAAGAGCTTGAAAGAGGAGTCCCACTGGACTGGGACTCAGTGTTCTGAAGATGAAGCATATTCTGGCTGATGCTGAGTTTTCTGAGAGGAATATAATGAGGTTGATTTTAATGGCACAGAAAAATTGCAAATTGCAATCAACTGCTACTTGTAGAACCAACTGTCACTACCAGGGTGATTCCATCACATGACTGGAATCAGAAGCAAACAGGAAAGAATAAGTTTTTTTTACCCATCCAGATTTCCAGATTTTCTCCAGTGCCTGTTTTTGGCAAAACATAATGGGAATCAACTAGCAAAAGAGTTCAACTTCAGTATAAAAAAGCAGAGTATTAAAGTGTGAGTTTGACACTAAGACAATAGTATAAATTAAAAAAAAGAAAAAATAATCATGATGGTTCAGATATTTGGTTACCCAATATCTGTCACACTTTTTAAACATCAACTTGATTGATAGAAACTACTTTACACTTTGACTCAACGAAATTCTTTGTATGTTCAAGGACGCTCCCGATTTGTTTCAAAACAAGTAGATGTCATGTTTCAAAAATCGTTGTATTCATCTCTGAGAGATAACTACACATCCGCATTAGCTGAGTAGGAGCTAGGTGCCATCTACAGCCTACTTCCCATGGTACAACCATCATGTGATCACAAAAATGTCTGAAGATTCTTAACCCAGAATAATCTCTGTTACTGGCACCCCACAATCACAAAGTGCATACCTACTGAAAGAAGCTGGTATCTGGAATAAGGTACACTGATTATTTGACAAACTATTAGGGAAAATTTTAAAATTACACAGAAAGCAAACTACACATGTAAACAAGACCTGGGGAAATTTTTCAGAAAGTTAATTAAAAATAAGAGAACATTATATGTAGGGAGGTGAAAGGAGAGGAAAAGAGGGAGAAAGGAAAGAGGGAAAAAAGATGGAAGAATAAAGAGGAATGAAAAAGAACAAAAGAAGGGAAAATGATAGCTATAGTTACCTCCAAGAGGGAATATTATGAATAAAATTTTACCAATTTTTCATAAAAGGCATATACTATTTTTACAGTCAGGAGAAACTACATATAAGAAAAAAAAATTAAAGGTGCTCTACTGGGTCAGGTGATTTCTTTCAGACAGGAAGACTCTCTAAACTCTTGGGAAACAATCAGTTCCTCTAAAATGGGAGCAAGTCCTACACTTTTAGTCGAACTTTTATAAAGCCTTTAGAACAGCGCCATGCTCAGATAACCACTCAACAAATGAACTGGACTTATTATTTATTCTTTATAAAATTCTAATGAAAAGAAGTTTGAAAGATTGATAAATATTTGTTAGAATCAGCAGCAGAGATTATAGATTTTCCCTAAACTTAGATAACAAAAAAGTATTATTATTATTTTGCAAAAAATATTTCAGTAATCACATTTAAATTTTATTTTTTAAATTATGAAAATTAATAACACATTCATAAGAGACTTGGAAAATACAGAACAAAGTTACATATAGTTCCATTATATATTGTTGCTGTTCATTGTTCAATCACACATCATGTCTGACTCTTTGCAACCCCATGGACTGCAGCACACCAGGCTTCTCTGTCCTTCACCAACTCCTGGAGTTTGTTCAAACCATGTCCATTAAGTCAGTGGTGCCATTCAACCATCTCATCCTCTCTCGTCCCCTTCTCCTCCTGTCTTCAATCTTCCCCACCATCAGGGTCTTTTCTAATGAGTTAGCTCTTCGTATCAGTTGCCAAAGTATTGGAGCTTCAACTTCAGTATCATTCCTTAAAAGTTTTAGTTGGAGTTTCCACATCAAGCTCTCAAAAATTAATAGAATGAATAGACAGAAAAGTAGAAGTGTATTATAGACCTGAAAAGCACTATGAACCAATTCAACATAATTAAGATTTATACAATTTTCACACAACAGTAGGATACAATTCCTATTCAAGTTCCTGTAGACTATAAACCAGGAGATGCTGGAACATATCCAGTGTTATAAAACAAGGTGCAAAAACTTCATGGTCTAAAGGTATTGGAATCATAGAGTCTGTTCTCTTATCACTGTAGAATTATGTTAGAAATCAATATCAAAAGATTCTTTAAAATAACCCACATATTTTCAAGTACAAAGTGACATTTACTACGAGAGATCTTTGATTTAGCCATTGAAAGCCTCGCTAAAGTTGAAAGACTAAAAAACACAGAGGGTGATTGTAGAGAAGAAAGCATTTAAATGAGAAAGTAATATCAAAATGATAAATTAATATCAAAGATATTAAAAACCCCATGTATTTAGAAATTAAATGTCCACCTTTAAATGAATGTATCCAGGAAACGATGAAAAGGAAAATTAGAAAATATTTGTAACAGAATAAAGATGAAAAGAGAATTTTTCAGAATTTGTTGCATGCAGCTGAAGTTGCTCAATGCAGCTAGAGTGTGGACTCTCAAATAAGGTATGAAAACAAATATGGAGACTAGCATAAAATTTTGTGAAATTTAAACAAAATTTGTACTTTAGTTAATAATAATTTATTATTTGTTAATTTCTTGCCTTTTTTTTTTTTTACAGCATGGTATTTCCTTCTACTCTCAGAATTGGAGTAATCACATTTATTTATTGAAATTTTAAGCTGAGTTATTATTGAATGAATCATTATAGCAAAGACATTATAGCATTTCTTAGACCATCTGTGATTTTGAATTTTTTCTACCTGTATCTCCTGTGAAAATAAAGATCCTTTGGAGTCACTACAAGAAATGGTGTTCAGTTCAGTCACTCAGTCGTGTCCAACTCTTTGCGACCCCATGAATCGCAGCACGCCAGGCCTCCCTGTCCATCACCAACTCCCGGAGTTCACTCAGACTCACGTCCATCGAGTCAGTGATGCCATCCAGCCATCTCATCCTCGGTCATCCCCTTCTCCTCCTGCCCCCAATCCCTCCCAGCATCAGGGTCTTTTCCAATGAGTCAACTCTTCGCATGAGGTGGCCAAAGTACTGGAGCTTCAGCTTCAGCACCATTCCCTCCAAAGAAATCCCAGGACTGATCTCCTTCAGAATGGACTGGTTTGATCTCCTTATAAAATAAAAATGAATATATGTATATTTTTTCCTTCTGCTTATTTTATTTTTAAACAACTTAGCAAATAATTTAGTCAAGGTTATTGCCCTAATTTGAAAAGAACTTTGAATTTTGGCACACAAAAAAAATGCTTAAGAATTGGACATTTTGTTTGTTATTATGTTGTCTTTTATTTACTTTAATTAAGTAACAATAAACCACAAAGTGCTTGTGCACTTAAATACCTTCAGTGAATTTAAAGACTTACAGAATTAATGGTTTAGGCAGATTTTCTTTGAGCAACAGAAACAAAGAGAAATCAATATGCCTATCTGTCAAAATCAAGCAGTTTTATATTCTGATGCACTAAATCTATCCTTGGTTAAATAAGAAGGAAGAAGTATCCAAAGCAATAAATCTGGATATGTAACTTTCATAAAGAGATTCTATAGTCAAAAAATGTTAGAAAGGTTTAAATATCTTATTTCTTTTTGTATTTAATTTTTTTTAAATCTTTTAAGTGAGAATTGCTTTTTTAAAAAAATCAGTGACGCCAAACATCTGCTTCTTTTCAGCTCATCTGCAACTGACTAAAATAGAAAGAGGGGAAAAGAAAAACCACCAACTTTGCACAGTTCAGTTCAGTTCAGTTCAGTCGCTCAGTCGTGTCCGACTCTTTGCGACCCCATGAACCGCAGCATGCCAGGCCTCCCTGTCCATCACCAACTCCCGGAGTTCACTCAGACTCACGTCCATTGAGTCCGTGATGCCATCCAGCCATCTCATCCTCGGTCATCCCCTTCTCCTCCTGCCCCCAATCCCTCCCAGCATCAGGGTCTTTTCCAATGAGTCAACTCTTCGCATGAGGTGGCCAAAGTACTGGAGCTTCAGTTTTAGCATCATTCCTTCCAAAGAAATCCCAGGGCTGATCTCCCTCAGAATGGACTGGTTGGATCTCCTTGCAGTCCAAGGGACTCTCAAGAGTCTTCTCCAACACCACAGTTCAAAAGCATCAATTCTTCGGCGCTCAGCCTTCTTCACAGTCCAACTCTCACATCCATACATGACCACAGGAAAAACCATAGCCTTGACTAGACGGACCTTAGTCGGCAAAGTAATGTCTCTGCTTTTGAATATGCTATCTAGGTTGGTCATAACTTTTCTTCCAAGGAGTAAGCGCCTTTTAATTTCATGGCTGCAGTCACCATCTGCAGTGATTTTGGAGCCCAAAAAAACAAAGTCTGACACTGTTTTAAAAAAAAAAAAAAAACCTTAATATCACTCTTAAAACTCTGCATGTATATACTGAAAGTTAAGCAAATGAAAATATCCCAAACTGTAAGAAGTGAATAAAAAGAAAAATTAAGAAAAAGAAATACTAACAAGAATAGTCTGGTCAATTCCAACCAACAGGTAGAAAACTGCAAATCAAAAACTAAAACAGATTGCAAAAATTGCTGCACCAACTAAACAAAATGAACCCAACTATTCTTTTTTGAGCACATTAAACCAAAGAAATGACTGAGAGAACTTATTCAAATTATAATGGTATGTATGCTCCTAATCAACATACTGTCAACCCAAAGTGAACTGAGCTAACACTTCTTCCTATTTATACTTCCACTTAATCTCAGGCAGAACTAATCAACCAATATAACCGGTTATTTTGAATCAACTAAATAAAACAGTAGAGAATAGGGATATTTCTCCTTTTCAACCAGTTATTTTGTTATCTAAGAGAAGCTGTATTAAATGGAGCCATTTCTAGGGGAAGTTCTACTGATTTAACCCATTTTAGCTCTTATTAAGAATACAGTAGAAATCAGGAAAGGGATCTGGAAGACAGTGCACTAGTAAAGATGACATTTAATTCTGTCCCAATACAAAGTTATCTTTAAAAAGCTTCTATCAACAAGCATCATTATCCGTGAAGAAATTGAAGATGTTAGTCAAAATGCTTATGTCACTAAAAGAGAAAAGGATGGACTCTTGAAGTTATGGTAGTCATGTTGGTTTTGTTCACATGATCTTTACCTCTAAGCCTCTCCATTCTTTTGCCCAAAGACAGTTATATTTTATAAGATAGTTATATTTTACACTATTCTTCATGTAACTTTCTAAAATACTAATCACTATGTCCTAGTCCTGATAATGATATATTTTCTAATTGCATCATAACAAAGTGAGTAGTTTAAGAAATAACTAACTATAAGAAAGAGACTTTTACTTTCTTTGCTTCATTATCTCTATTTTGCAGAAGCCAAAGTGAATACTGCTAGTCATACCGAGCAGGGATATTTTAAAGATCAATGGCATGGGTTAGAGAGCTCTCAAAGAATGGTGCTATGGATATATACATCTTATTGCTGTATTTTAAGCAAATGGGATCTCAGGCCCTTCAGAGAGATGGATAATCCCTTCAAATCCTTAAAGATTTGAATAATAGCTATAAGTAAGACTGGTGTTTAGTAAATATAATTTGATAACTGTATAAAGATATAATCCCATGTGACTAGGCTTTCAAGAAAAAGAGTGAAGAAAACAAAAAGCTATAATAGTTAGATCTCATCGAATCATGTGAAAAAGTGAAAAAGCAGCTTGCATGTTAAAGAGACTTTGGGGAAATGTTGAAGATGGCATGCATACATGCTAAGTTGTTTCTGGTGTGTCCAAGTCTTTGCAACCCTATGGACCATAGCCCTCCAGGTTCCTCTGTCCATGGGATTCTCCAGGCAAGAATACTGAAGTAGATTGCCATGCCCTCCTCCAGGGGATCTTCCCAATCTAGGGATTAAATCCACATCCCTTACATCTCCTGCATTGGGAGAAAAATATAAAAAATAGTACAGTGAAGGGGGTCAGACAGACATGCAGACTATGTCAAAATGAAGCAAAGAGAGGACTTCTCTAGTGGTTCAGGGGCTAAGACTCTGTGCTCCCAATGCAGAGGAATCAGGTTTATCCTTGGTTAGGGAACTAGATCCCACATGCCATAACTAAGAATTCAAGTTAACATGCCGAAATGAAGATCTAAGATCTAAGATCTTGCATGCAGTAACTAAGACCTGGTGCAGCCCCAGAGAGACATTATCTACCAAACTGAAAGCAGGCTTCTTTTCTAACTAAGACTTCTTGGGGTTCTGGACAGTCAACATCCGCCTGAGAAGGTGCACCGGTCGTAAACCCAGAAAACTGAGTGGCAGGACAGGGAAGGTGATAGGTCGCAGCGAACTTGCTCACCAAACACCTCATCACCTGAGCTGCTCGGAACTGGGAAGGGCACAAAACGCAGGCCCAACCGAATCTGTGCTTCTTAGGACTACCCGAGTGCCTGAACCTGAGCAGCTCAGACCTGGGAGATGCACGCAGCCCAGAGCGGCCTCGGATTGTTCCCGGCACTAAAGCCTGAGCAGTGTGGGCAGGAAGGGTACATGCACCATGAGCGGGGGCAGGCCCAGTGTGGCTGAGGCACTGCGAGCGCACGCTAGTGTTTATTTGTTTGCAGTGTCCCTCCCTCCCCACTGCTCCAACTGAACAAGTGAGCCTAAAAAAAGTGTCCACCACCGCCCCATTTGTGTCAGGGCAGAAATCAGACACTGAAGAGATCACCAAACAGAAGAAGCTAAAACAGAGGGAACTGTCTTGGAAGTAACAGGTGCAATAGATTAAAACCTTGTCGTTAGTACCGACTACATAGGAAGGGGCCTATAGATCTTGAGAAATATAAGCCGGACCAAGGAACCATCTGAAAATGAACTGACCCTACAATACCCACAACACCACCAGAGAAAGTAACAGATATATTTTTACTATTTTTATGATCATTCTTTTTTTAAATTTTTAAAAATTTTTAAGTCCTCTGTTACTCCTTTAATTTTCACTTTTATAAACTATTACTTGGCAAAAAAAAAAAAAAAGACCCTATTTTTTAAAAGCAAACTTCATATATATATATTTTTATATATATAATTTTTGTGACTTTTTTCTCCTTCTTTTTTCTTCTTTTCTTTAATATTGTATTTTTGAAATTCCAAACTCTAGATTTTTAATTTTTGCTTTTGCTTTTTGGTATTTGTTATCAATTGTGTGCCTTTAAGAACCCAATCTTCAGTACCCATTTTTACTTGGGAGCGAGACTACTGGCTTGTCTGCTCTCTCCCCCTTTGGATCCTCCTTTTTCTCCACCAGGTCGCCTGTGTCTCCTCCCTACCCTCTCTCTTCTCTACCCATCTCTGTGAATCTCTGTGTGTTCCAGATGGTGAACACTTAGGGAACTGATTACTGGCTGGATCTGTCTCCTTTTGATTCCCCCCTTTTATCCTCCTGGCCACCTCTGTCTCCTTCCTCCCTCTTCTCTTCTCTGTATAACTCTGTGAACATCTCTGAGCGGTCCAGTTGTGAGTGCACATAAGGAAGTGATTACTGGCTAGCTTGCTCTCTCCTCTATTGATTCTACCTCATCTCATTTGGGTCACTTCTAACTCCCTCCTCTCTCTTTTCTTCTCCATGTAAGTCTGTGAACCTCTCTGGGTGTCCCTCACTGTGGAGAAACTTTTCATCTTTAACCTAGATGTTTTATCAGTGGTGTTGTATAGAAGGAGAAGTCTTGAGACTACTGTAAAAATAAGACTGAAAACCAGAAGTAGGAGGCTTAAGTCCAAACTCTGAGAACACCAGAGAACTCCGGACTCCAGGGAACATTAATTGACAGGAGCTCATCAAACGCTTCCATACCTACACTGAAACCAAACACCACCCAAGGGCCAACAAGTTCCAGAGCAAGACATACCATGCAAATTCTCCAGCAACACAGGAACACAGCCCTGAGCTCCAATATACAGGCTGCCCAAAGTTACTCCAAAACCACTGACATCTCATAACTCATTCCTGGACACTTCATTGCACTCCAGAGAGAAGAAATCCAGCTCCACACACCAGAACACCAACACAAGCTTCCCTAACCAAGAAACCTTGACAAGCCACCTGTACAACCCCACCCAGAGTGAATACACAATAAAGAGTTCTCCACAATAAAGAGAACTCCACAAACTGCCAGAATACAGAAAGGCCACCCCAAATGCAGCAATATAAACAAGATGAAGAGACAGAGGAATACTCAGCAGGTAAAGGAACAGGATAAATGCTCACCAAACCAAACGAAAGAAGAAGAGATAGGGAATCTACCTGATAAAGAATTCCAAATAATGATAGTGAAAATGATTCAAAATCTCGAAATCAAAATGGAATCACAGATAAATAGCCTGGAGACAAGGACTGAGAAGATGCAAGAAAGGTTTAACAAGGACCTAGAAGAAATAAAAAAGAGTCAATATATAATGAATAATGCAATAAATGAGATCAAAAACACTCTGGAGGCAACAAATGGTAGAATAACTGAGGCAGAAGATAGGATTAGTGAATAGAAGATAGAATGGTAGAAATAAATGAATCAGAGAGGAAAGAAGAAAAATGAATTAAAAGAAATGAGGACAATCTCAGAGACCTCCAGGACAGTGTTAAACACCCCAACATTAGAATCACAGGAGTCCCAGAAGAAGAAGACAAAAAGAAAGATGATGAGAAAATACTTGAGGTGATAATAGTTGAAAATTCCCTAAAATGGGGAAGGAAATAATCACTCAAGTCCAAGAAACCCAGAGAGTCCCAAACAGGATAAACTCAAGGTGAAGCACTCCAAGACACATATTAATCAAATTAACAAAGATCAAACACAAAGAACAAATATTAAAAGCAGCAAAGGAAAAACCACAAATAACACACAAGGGGATTCCCATAAGGATAACAGCTGATCTTTCAATAGAAACTCTTCAAGCCAGGAGGGAATGGTAAGACATACTCAAAGTGATGAAAGAAAATAACCTACAGCCCAGATTACTGTACCCAGTAAGGATCTCATTCCAATATGAAGGAGAAATAAAAAGCTTTACAGACAAGCAAAAGCTGAGAGAATTCAGCACCACCAAACCAGCTCTCCAACGAATGCTAAAGGATATTCTCTATACAGGAAACACAAAAAAGGTATATAAACTCAAACCCAAAACAATAAAGTAAATGGCAACGGGATCATACTTATCAATAATTACCCTAAGCGTAAATGGGTTGAATGCCTCAACCAAAAGACAAAGACTAGCTGAATGGATACAAAAACAAGACCCCTATATATGTTGTCTACAAGACACCCACCTCGAAACAAGGGACACATACAGACTGAAAGTGAAGGGCTGGAAAAAGATTTTTCATGCAAATAGAGACCAAAAGAAAGCAGGAGTAGCAATACTCATATCAGATAAAACAGACTTTAAAGGCTGTGAAAAGAAATAAAGAAGGACACTACATGATGATCAGAGGATCAATCCAAGAAGAAGATATAACAATTATAAATATATATGCACTCAACATAGGAGCACCGCAATATATTGGGGTGGGAGGGGGGAGGTGGGGGTTGGGATTGAGAGTTCATGTACACTCGTGGCTGATTTATGTCAATGTACAGCAAAACAAATACAGTATTGTAAAGCAAAACAAACTAAAAAAAAATTAATAAAAAAAGGAGTAATGACAGAGAAGAAAAAACATTTTTTAAAAAAGCTTATGCCAACCTTAATATATGTTGATTTATCAAGCTTCTTTCAATCTTTGATTTATATTTTAGCATTACATTGTACGAAGTTTATATTTTGAATGACATTTATTCTTTTAAATTTGTTAAGACTTGTCTATGGTAGACCATATGGTATATATTGGAGAATGTTCCATGAGCACTTCAGAAGAATGTGTACTTTGCTGTTTTGGTATTTAGTGTTTTATAGATGTCTCTAAGGTCAAGTTGACTGATTGTTACATACAAGTTTTCTAAATGTTATTATTTTATAACAACACATTATTATTAATTTCTAATAACTAATTCCAGTTGTTCTATCAAGTATTGGGAATGAAGTATTGAAATCAGGAACTTATTGTTAAAGTATTTCTGTCTTCTATTATCAGCTTTAGTTTTACATAGTTTGATGTGACACTGCTCTGTTTTATGTGTATATATATTTACAATTGTTATCTCTAACTTTTCTTTTTATGAACTGTCCCTCTCTGTCTCTAGGAATAATTACTATCTTATTGACCATCACTTTTTTGAGATTAACATAGTCACTCCCCTCTCTTTTGCTTACATTTGCATTTATTTACATCTTTCTACTTTCAGATTATTTGGCTTTTCAAATCTAACATATTCAATATATTATAATTTTCCAACATCTGGAAAATGGGCCCCCTCCAAGACAGTATCTATTGATTAATTTTTATTTTTTATTTATGAGCTTTATTTTTCTATTCCTTTGTATATCTTAACATTTTTGTTTGAAACTGAACAATATAAAAATATCGTGTGTAAATTCTAGAAATCAGATTCTCCTAACTGCAGTTTGTTGTTTTTGCTCCATGTTGTTTTATTGCCTTTTGTATGTTGAGTGATTAACAGGACTCTATAAATTTGTGTTTCTTGTCACATACAGCCACTGAAGCACCTGCTTGATTAGTTTATTGGTTAGCTAATACTTGGTCAGAAATTCCTTAAATGCCTTGTATTAACGTTTTTCACCTTAACCAAGTGACTGTGTGTGTGTATGTATGCATGTGTATGTTGGGATATATTAAGATATATTTTCATTGCTCAGGCAGTTCACAAGTCTGCCTTGCTCATCGTTCCCTTCTTGCACAGGACTCAAACTCAGCCAGAGGTAAGTACCTGGAGATGTCTCATATCTCACCTGGGCACACACAAAGTGCTGCATATGTGCACATCCTTCTAAATCTCCAGCAATATGTCAGAGCATTTCAAAGTACCCTATGGGCATCTAGTTTTCAGACTTTACTTGCAAACTTTGCCTGGACTTTTATTTGCATCAGCCAGTGCCACAGCCTTTGGTAGCTTTGATGTTAAGCAGTTGTAGCTAATTATTTTTGAAAAACACCCTGGAAATAGAGCCTTTTACATGAATGGGGCTCCAAGTCAGGTCACAAATTGACAGTACTACTTGACTAGGGATTTTCTAAAGAACCAGAGATAGGACAAGTATTGAAAATGCCTGGTAACAGGGATTTATAAGATGCTCCAAATCTGGTCTATCTACTCAAATACCTGCAAAGTTACTTGTTGTTATCATTACCATAAACTGTAAACAGGGGAGAGGAATGGGGCAGTCCAAGTTATATTTCTTTTTTTTTAATATAAATATATTTATTTTAATTGGAGGTTAATTACTTTACAATATTGTATTTGTTTTGCCATACATCAACATGAATCCGCCACAGGTATACAAGTGTTCCCCATCTTGAAAACTCCTCCCTCCTCCCTCCCCGTACCATCCCTCTGGGTCGTCTCAGTGCACCAGCCCCAAGCATCCAGTATCATGCATCAAACCTGAACTGGCTATTCATTTCATATATGATATTATACATGTTTTCAAGCCATTCTCCCAAATCATCCGACCCTCTCCCTCTCCCACAGAGTCCAAAATACTGTTCTATACATCTGTGTCTCTTTTGCTGTGTTGAATACAGGGTTATTGTTACCATCTTTCTAAATTCCATATACATGCATTAGTATACTGTATTGGTGTTTTTCTTTCTGGCTTACTTCACTCTGTATAATCGGCTCCAGTTTTATCCACCTCATTAACTGATTCAAATGTATTCTTTTTAATGGCTGAGTAATACTCCATTGTGTATGTGTACCACAGTTTTCTTATCCATTCATCTGCTGATGGACATCTAGGTTGCTTCCATGTCTTGGCTATTATAAACAGTGCTGCAATGAAGACTGAGGTACACGTGTCTCTTTCAATTCTGATTTCCTCGTTGTGTATGCCCAGCAATGGGATTATATATCATAAGTCTCACTGTTCTTTAGAAGTTAAATAATTTTTCTCTTAAAGAAAATCTTAGACTGTATGAAAGTTAGGAGAAGATATGTGTCCTTAAATTAGACACAAATAAATTTATTACTCAAAAAAGTAATAGGAACAAGGGAAATAAGCATTTTTAACAGCTTATAAACAATAATTCTCATAGGATAATGTTAATAGATACAGATGACACCTGTACACATAGCAAGTGTGTTACAGAAAAGAAACTCTGAGTTTATGCAATCTGAATGTTCTAGAGTGGGCATCAAGATTATGTATGCATTCCCCCAGAGGTTAAACTAGAGAGCAAATAAGGGTGCACTTTTCTCTGGAAAGTGCCACCATCTCTATCTTGTAACCCTTCCCTTTGCTCCAGAGATATTTTATCTCTGTCTTCCAAGACTGTACACTAAACAAACATCTTTGAAATGGTGTTCCAAAAGAAAGGGCAGTCAGTTCTCTATTCATAAGGTGTGCAAAAACCTATGAGACACAGAGAGAATTCTCTCCCAATAATCTTCATGCTATTTCCCCCAGAAAGATCTGCTTTTTTCACCCAACATAACTTGCCCTTTTGAGTATATTGTATGTATATTTATGTATGTATTAATGCATCTCATAACTCAAAGGTTGAGTTAAACTATTTCAAAAAGGAATACATTGATTACTTCCACTCGTCTAAAACTCAGCAGGTCATAACATAAACATGTGATTGAAGCAAAAGTATGTGAGATAAAATAATAAAGAACAACAAATATCTAACAGACCAAAATTTCAAGGCCTATATATGTACTTGTTAAGCAAGAGTGAGAAGGATAGAGTCAGGAAATAATTTACAGAAGTCCTGTATGGGACTGCTGCTGCTAATGCTGCTGCTAAGTCACTTCAGTCGTGTCTGACTCTGTGTGACACCATAGATGGCAGCCCACTTAGCTCACCATCCCTGGGATTCTCCAGGCAAGAACACTGGAGTGGGTTGAGACTAGTAATACTCTAATCTAAACCTGGTGCTGAAATATACTTTCCCCTGACAAGCTTTAGAAATGTAATCTTATACTTATTCAGTTCAGTTCAGTTCAATCCAGTTCAGTCACTCAGTCATGTCCAACTCTTTGTGACCTCATGAATTGCAGAACACCTGGCCTCCCTGTCCATCACCAGCTCCCGGAGTTCACCCAGACTCACATCCATCGAGTCAGTGATGCCATGCAGCCATTTCCTCCTCTGTCGTCGTCCCCTTTTCCTCCTGCCCCCAATCCCTCCCAGCATGATTTTTTTCCAATGAGTCAGCTCTTTGCATGAGGTGGACAAAGTACTGGAGTTTCATCTTTAGCATCATTCCTTCCAAAGAACACCCAGGGCCGATCTCCTTCAGAATGGATTGGTTGGATCTCTTTGCAGTCCAAGGGACTCTCAAGAGTCTTCTCCAACACCACAGTTTAAAAGCATCAATTCTTCAGTGCTCAGTTTTCTTCACAATCCAACTCTCACATCCATACATGACCACAGGAAAAACCATAGCCTTAACTAAACGAACCTTTGTTGGCAAAGTAATGTCTGCTTTTGAATATGCTATCTAGGTTGGTCATAACTTTTCTTCCAAGGATAAGCGTCTTTTAATTTCATGGTTAAAGTTACCATCTGCAGTAATTTTGGAGTCCCACAAAGTAAAGTCTGACACTGTTTCCACTGTTTCCCCATCTATTTCCCATGAAGTGATGGGGCCAGAGGCCATGATCTTCGTTTTCTGAATGTTGAGCTTTAAGTCAACTTTTTCACTCTCCTCTTTCACTTTCATCAAGACACTTTTTAGTTCCTCTTCACTTTCTGCCATAAGGGTGGTGTCATCTGCATATCTGAGGTTATTGATATTTCTCCTGGCAATCTTGATTGCAGCTTGTGCTTCCTCAAGCCCAGTATTTCTCAGGATGTACTCTGCATATAAGTTAAATAAGTAGGGTGACAATATACAGCCTTGACATACTCCTTTTCCTATTTGGAACCAGTCCGTTGTTCCATGTCCAGTTTTAACTGTTGCTTCCTGATTTGCATACAAATTTCTCAACAGGCAGGTCAGGTGGCCTGGTACACCTATCTCTTTCAGAATTTTCCACAGTTTATTGTGATCCACACAATTAAAGGTTTTGGTATAGTCAATAAAGCAGAAATAGGTTTATCTGGAACTCTCTTGCTTTTTCTGTGATCCAGCAGATGTTGGAAAGTTGATCTCTGGTTCCTCTGCCTTTTCTAAAACCAGCTTGAACATCAGGGAGTTCATGGTTCACGTATTGCTGAAGCCTGGCTTGGAGAATTTTGAGCATTACTTTACTAGCATATGAGATGAGTGCAATTGTGCATAGTTTGAGCATTCTTTGGCATTGCCTTTCTTTGAAATTGGAATGAAAACTGACCTTTTCCAGTCCTGTGGCCACTGCTGTTTTCCAAACTTGCTGGCATATTGAGTGCAGCACTTTCACAACATCATCTTTCAGGATTTAAAATAGCTCAACTGGAATTCCATCACCTACACTAGTTTTGTTCATAGTGATGTTTCCTAAGGCCCATTTGACTTCACATCCCAGAATGTCTGGCTCTAGGTGAGTGATCACATCATCGTGATTATCCGGGCATGAAGATCTCTTTTGTACAGTTCTTCTGTGTATTCTTGCCACCTCTTCTTCATATCTTCGGCTTCTGTTAGGTCCATACCATTTCTGTCCTTTATCGAGCCCATCTTTGCATGAAATGTTCCCTTGGTATCTCTAATTTTCTTGACGAGATCTCTAGTCTTTCCTATTCTATTGTTTTCCTCTGTTTCTTTGCATTGATCCCTGAGGAAGGCTTTCTTATCTCTCCTTGCTATTCTTTGGAACTCTGCATTCAAATAGGTATATCTTTCCTTTTCTCCGTTGCTTTTTGCTTCTCTTTTCACAACTATTTGTAAGGCCTCCTTAAAGAGCTATTTTGCTTTTTTACATTTCTTTTCTATGGGGATGGTGTTGATCCCTGCCTCCTGCACAATGTCACAAACCTCCGTCCATAGTTCCTCAGGCATTCTGTCTATCAGATCTAGCCCCTTAAAACTATTTCTCACTTCCACTGTATAGTCTAAGAGACTTGATTTAGGTCATTCCTGAATGGTTTAGTGGTTTTCTCCACTTTCTTCATTTTAAGTCTGAATTTGGCAATAAGGAGTTCATGATCATTAATTGCCTGTACAATCTGTTAAATTACAGCTTGTATGTATTGTGTGAAAAAAAATGCAAGCACAAAAATATTTAATAAGGTAATTTTTTAGACAGTGACCCATATCATCATTAAGATTAACTATATCTTGACATTGTTGGTAATATTTTCAATAATTTAGTTTTATCAGAATTTAATTCATATCAGTATTATACTATGATGAAGATTCATCTACTGAGATGAACACTCTTCACCAATCTGCTACATTCTAATATGACCATTTTTACCTGATTGTATAGCTTCCACTTCAGAAAGCATATAGGAAAGTGAATAACAAATATACAGATTATCAGTTTAAGATTCTATATTTTTGGAATTGGAACTAGGGAGGAAGTCTGAGAACAGATTTGAACTCTCAGTAGCTGGGTGGTCTTGGGCAATATACCTGAACTTTTTAAGTGTTATTCATTGGTGAAATGAACATGATAGTTTCCAGCTCAAAACATATGGGGAGGATTAAAGGATATCATGTTTGTAATGCATCTAGAATATTACCTGGCCATTGAAAACACTCAATGTTCAGTTCACTTCAGTCAGTCATATCCGACTCTTTGTGACCCCATGAACCACAGCATGCCAGGCCTCCCTGTCCATCACCAACTCCTGGAGTTCACCCAAGCCGATGTCCATTGAGTCAGTGATGCCATCCAACCATCTCATCCTCTTTCATCCCATTCTCCTCCTGCCTTCAATCTTTCCCAGCTTCAAGGTCTATTCAAATGAGTCAGTTCTTCATGTCAGGTGGCCAAAGTATTGGAGTTTCAGCATCAACATCAGTCCTTCCAATGAACACCCAGGACTGATCTTCTTTAGGATGGACTGGTTGGATCTCCTTGCAGTCCAAAGGATTCTCCAGAGTCTTCTCCAACAACACAGTTCAAAAGCATCAATTCTTCGGCACTCAGCTTTCATTATAATTCAACTCACATCCATACATAACTGCTGGAAAAACCATAGCCTTGGTTAGATGGACCCTTGTTGACAAAGTAATGTCTCTACTTTTTAATATGCTGTCTAGGTTGGTCATAACTTTCCTTCCAAGGAGTAAGCATCTTTTAATTTCATGGCTGCAGTCACCATCTGCAGTGATTTTGGAGCCCAGGAAAATAAAGTCTACCACTGTTTCCCCATCTATTTCTCATGAAGTGATGGGACCAGATGCCATGATCTTAATTTTCTGAATGTTGAGCTTTAAGCCAACTTTTTCACTCTCCTCTTTCACTTTCATCAAGAGGCTTTTTAGCTCCTCTTCACTTTCTTCCACAAAGGTCGTGTCATCTGCATATCTGAGGTTATTGATATTTCTCCCAGCAATCTTGATTCCAGCTTGTGCTTCCTCCAGCCCAGCATTTCTCAGGATGTACTCTGCATTTAAGTTAAATAAGTAGGGTGACAATATACAGCCTTGATATACCCCTTTTCCTATTGGAACCAGTCTGTTGTTCCATGTCCAGTTTTAACTGTTGCTTCCTGACCTGCATACTGGCTTCTCAAAAGGCAGGCAAGGTGGTCTGGTATTCTCATCTCTTAAAGAATTTTCCACAGTTTATTGGTGATCCACACAGTCTAAGGCTTTGGCATAGTCAATCAAGTGGAAATAAATGTTTTTTTGGAACTCTCTTGCTTTTTCCATGATCCAGCGGATGTTGGTAAAACAAATTAGTTTCCCAGACTTTCCTTTAAATTATATGATCATCATTTTCACTTGACAAAGGTACAGATTAAGACATTACTTTTAAAATTTCAAAGAAAGATCTCATTTAAACTGCAGAGTCTAATCCATCTTGGTGTGGGTCTGAGTTTCTTAATTTCTAACAAGCTTCCTGCTAATGTTTTCAGTCCTGAGACCACACTTTAAGGAGCAAGGCATTCAAGCTTCCCTTTTTTTAAAAAAATGTAGTTATCACAAGAAGCCCTGCAGATCACAGGTAGATAGCTCCACCTCCTCCAAAGTCATCCATTTGAAGGTTGCTTAAAGATTACTGAAGATTACTGTAAAGGGTTGTAAAAACAAAAGGCTCACTTGTGTTTTCTCCTCAACTCCAAATGACTCCTTTCAGAATGGCTAAGGGAATGATAATCCAAGAGCTGTTCCCTAGGGATTGATGGTAGTGTGTCATTTGGCAAACATTTTCACTGTTTCCTCCCATGCTGTGTAGACATGCCAAAATAAAGAAAATAAAATCCACCTGTAACTGACAAAGTCTGGCTTATAGAAAATGTTTCAGAATGTATTTTAGCTTTTCAAAACATATTTTTTACAAAAACATTTTATCAAAAAATGCATAGCTTTATCTTGGAGTTGTCAACTGTTTCACCACAGACAAAAATCATTCCACATAGAACAATAAAACATATCTCCTAGCATATAACATCAATGATGTTTATTTACTTTGTATGTGAATAGACTGAATTCCATTCCAGGTAAAAAATAAAAGTACAACTTTCTTTTCAAGGATAGATGTTTTAAAAATATTTGGTTCCAAATGTTATTTTTAAAAAATATTATTTCTGGTGGTATTTGCATAATCTAACTCCTATAAACTTGGAGTGAGATGTAGCCTGAGGAGTTGAACCTTCTCCTAAAAAAAGAAATATAAACAGATACACAAAGCAAAACATCAAAAATCTTGGTTCTGTTGTTTCACTTTCATCCAGTACCTTCAGAGAATTTCTTTTCATTTGTAACTTCAGAAGGAAAACAAAGCCAAAAAAAGAAAAAGAAAACAGGAAAGAGGAAACATTTCACAAACTTTCACTATCAGTCATAGACTTCTACCTACTCACTGCAGAGGACTCTCCAATGCAACTATCCATGAATAGTTTCACTAACATTTAAGTTTTATGTCCACTGAAAATTATTCAGAGACAACATAGTACATAGCAACCAATATCCATGAAATGAATAAATGTTCATTCAGAAATTAGATAACCACATCAGAGGGAAGCTGAGTAATATTTGGAATAAACAAAATTTAGTTTATTTTGTGTACAGTAAAATCTTATGCTGAAATGAAACATTTTTTTAATGATTCCCACTCACTGGTTTTAGAATTTAAAAAATATATTTTCCAAATGATTGCCATTCAAACATCTGTCAAAGCTTATCAAATTCTTCTCATGGTATATATATTCACATTTTTTCTTCATTGCATGGCTTAATTTCAAGATACAATTCTCATAGACATCCTAATTTTTTAAGGGCTTGTGCCAAGCTTGAGCATTTATTACTATCCATATATCCAGGGTTTTTTTTATTTCATCTTTTCCTGCATACATCTACTATGTATTTTATTTCTGTAAGCTATTTCTGTAGCTTCTTTCTGTAATAGAAGCTATTATGTGGTTTTTATTCATAATTATGTAGAATTTTCAGACTAAATGGAATCATTTACCTTGAATTTCAAATAATTGCTCTAGTTTTATTTTACTTGAGTTTTCAGACCAATGAAAGATATATTAATATTAACTTATGTTTGTAATGGAACATACAGATTTGCCCTAAAAGTTTTATACATACTTATTGTTAACATGGATTTTATTATTTTATTCAAACCAATGACAGATAAACTTTTAGCTCTTTAAGAACAGAATCTAATAACCTCATACATGAAATTTATTCTAATGACATTTAAGTATTCTATGAATGTACATAATTTCACTATTAAAAAAAATTAGAAGGAAAGAAATCATAAAAATTAGAGCATAAATAAACGAAAAACAAATCTAGTCTTAAGGCTATAAGAACTATAAAAATATTGAGCCTTAAATTTCCTAAACACAATTTCACTGAAATTTTTGACCAAAAAAAAAAAAAAAAAACACTCTACTTTCTTGGACTTTGTTGCAGTGCTAACTGATTGTACTGAATCATCCATATATCATATGTGGATACATATTGGGTTCAACTGCAGGAAAGCTGGCAGGTCAAGATTTCAGTCCCTGACTCTAAAACCAAGAAACACAGGGTTTAAAGAAAAAGCTGACATATCCACAAGTGTAGCTCCATCAGTATTATGGTATAACCAACTATAATAAATGGCTAGACACAATGCTTAGCACAGGCCCAGAGATAGATATAAGGTTAATAATCTTATATTAATCATCATCGTGATCATCATCATTCTGATCAGGACAGTGATGGTTATGAGTTGGTCATTTAGTTATGACTATAATCCTTCATTTTAATTCATAATGGTGTAACTATCTGTTCTAGAAAATACAAGGAGAATCTGACCTCCATTGTCTTTTCCAGCAGAGGATATCTAATAACCTGCATGCATTGCAGGGACATAATTGTAGGAGAATAATTCAATGTTTGACAGCTTCCAAGGAAAATTTCTTGGACTTAATCTTGGATTTTTCCTACACTGTCCTATCATAATAATTTTCTCATTTTATTCCATAACTGGTGAAGAACATCAGTAAAATCCAGTGTCCATACATTAATACTTGATCTTCTAAAAGGAAAAATTTGACAATATATCTATAATTTGACCTTAGTGTCCAGAGCTGTGAATGTTCTATCTGTATTGTTCAATATGTAAAATGAATGGAAAGATGAGAAATCAGTGTAAAGTTGAAAATATCACTGCTACTGCAGCTAAGTCACTTCAGTCATGTCCAAATCTGTGCAACCCCATAGATGGCAGCCCACCAGGCTTCCCCGTCCCTGGGATTCTCCAGGCAAGAACACTGGAGTGGGTTGCCATTTCCTTCTTCCAATGCATGCAAGTGAAAAGTGAAACTGATTTCGCTCAGTCATGTCCGACCCTCAGCAACCCCATGGACTGCAGCCTTCCAGGCTCCTCCATCCATGGGATTTTCCAGGCAAGAGTAACTGGAGTGGGATGCCATTGCCTTCATAGTGCAACCTTAAATGTTTGTGCCAATTTCCAACAACTTCAATCTTTATACCAGTTCTTTTTTTCTCTATATTTCCTACTCATTAGATTGCTTTGCCTCTTTCCACAATATACTAGCAAATTAAATCTAACAATGTTTAAAAAGAACTAACATAATGACCAGGCAGGATGTATCCTAGGTTTACAATTCTGGTTCAATATTCAAAAATAAATTAATATATCCATCTCGTCAACAGGCTAACAAATAAAAAATCCCAACATAACAGTAGTACAAAGAAGGTATTTGAAAAAATCAGCCATTTATTCATTATTAAAAAAAAAAAGAAAACTAAGAATACTGAGAGTAGAGAAGAACTTCATCACTTGATAAACAACATCTACAAAAAAAAATACTACAGTTAATATTATACTTAAAGATAAGGAACTAGAATTTTACCCGCAAATATCAGGAAAAATGCAAAGTTGTTTTCTCTCATCACTGCATTTCAAAATCTTACTGCTAATCTTAGGTAATGCAGTAAGACAAGAAAAAGAAATAAAAGGTATACCAGATTGCAAAGGAAAAAAAAACTTTTTTATTAATATTGCTTGATTATATATGTAGAACATAAAAAAAAATTAACCAAAGACTTCTGAAATTAATAAGTGAAATAGGAAGTTTGCAGGATACAATGTTAATATTAAGGGGCAGGAGATGGGACAGGCTACCTACTCTGGGCTTCCCTGATGGTTCAGCTAGTAAAGAATTTGCCTGCAATTTGGGAAACCTGGGTTCGGCTCCTGAGTTGGGAGATCCTCAGCTACCCTGTTCAGTATTCTGGCCTGGGGAATTCCCTGGACTGTATAGTCCATGAGGTCACAAAGAGTTGGACACTACTGAGTGATTTTTGCTTTCATATGAGAAAAACTAGCAAAAAATTAAAGAACCAACAACTGAAGACATACTCCATGTTCATGAATAGAAAAACTCAATATTGTTAAGATGTCAGTTCTTCCCAACTTTATGTACAGATTCATTGCACTTTCAATCAAAATCCCAGCAGATTTTGTGAAAATTGGCAAAATGATTTTATTTTGTTTTTGGCAAAATTATTTTAAAGTTGTTGAGGAAAAATACTCAGAAGAGTAAACTTAAATATGAAAAATAATGAATGTGGAGATCTGACTCTACCTAATTTTAAAACTTACTATGAGGTGAGGTGAAGTCTCTCAGTCATGTCCGACTCTTTGTGACCCCATGGACTGTAGCCCACCAGGATCCTCAGTCCAATTTTCCAGGCAAGAGTACTGGAGTGGGTTGCTATTTCCTTCTCCAGAGGATCTTCCCAACCCAGGGATCGAACGCGGGTCTCCCGCCCTGCAGGCAGATGCTTTAACCTCTGAGCCACCAGCAGCTTCTACTTCAAACTTACTGTAAAGATACAACAATCAATACAGTATGATATTGGTGAAACAATAGATCAAACAGAATAGAAAGAATATAAAGCTTAAATAGACCCACATAAATACAGTCAACTAGTCTTTGAAAGAGGAGCAAGGCAATACAGTGGAGCAAATAAAGCCTTTTCACCAAATGCTGTCAAGGCAATTAAATGCTACATGTAAGAAAACAAATTTAGACAAAGATTGTATAGCCATCATAAAAAATTAACTCAATACGGATTATATGCCAAAGGTAGAAAGCAAAACTACAAATCTCCTAGATGATAACTTACAAGAAAATCAAGATGGCCTTAGGTATGGTGATAAAATTTTAGATCCATCAAAGAATAATCTATGAGATAAATAATTGAGAAGTTGAACTTCATTAATATTAAAACATCTGTGAAAGATAACATCAAGAGAAATAGAATAAGTAACAGATTGGGAAAAATATTTGCAGAATATATATCTGATAGGTTATTGCTATCCAAAATATACAAAGTAAACTTAAAATTCAGCAATGCAAAAAAAAAAAAAATCCAGTTAAAAAGTGGGCATGCTACCTGAACAGACACCTCACCAAACAGGATATACAGCTAGTAAATAAATACAGAAAAAAAAATGCTCAACATCACACACCATTAAGGAATTTCAAGTAAAACACCAAAGAGATATCACTAACACCTATTAGAATGGCCGTTATCTGGAACAGTGGCATCACCAACTGCTAGTGTAGATAGAGTAATGAGATCTCTCATCACTTGGTAGAGAGAATGCAAAATAGTTCAGTCACTATGGAAGACAGTTTGGCAGTTTCTTACAAAATGAAATATGCTCTTATCAGATGATACAGGAAATGTGCTATCATTTAACCAAATGAGACAAAATCTTTTATAAACACAAATACCTGCACAGGATATGGTATGGTAACTATATTCATGATGACTGAAACTTTGGAGCAGCCAAGACATCCTTTAGTATATTAATGCATAAATAAACTGTGGTGCGCCCAGACAAAAGACTATTCTTCAGCTCTCAAAAATGAGTTATCAAACTGTAAAAGGCATTAAAACACTATAAATACAGATTACAAATAAATAAACCAAAATAAAGAGTTTACATACTGCATTATTTCAGTATATGATGATGTTTCGGAAAAATTTAAAATATGGAGAGAGTAAAATGATCAGTGATTATTAGGGCATGGTGGGAGGAGGACAGAATTGTAGAGAACAGAGGGTTTTCAGTGCAGGGAAACTATTATCTGTGATCTATAGTGATGGATAATTACATTTTATACTTGTCAATATGAATAGAATATACAATATCAAGACTGAAGCCTAGTATAAACTAGGGCCTATAGGTGTAATTATATGTCCATGTCAGTGCACATATTCTAACAAATATACTGCTCTGTTAAGGATCATCAGTAGTGGGGGAAGCTGTGTGTATTTGGGGAGGGTGGATGTGAGAAACCTAACAGTTCATTTCAGTCACTCAGTCATGTCAGACTCTTTGCAACCCCATGGACTAGAGCACGCCAGGTTTTCCTGTCCATCACCAACCCCCAGAGCTTCCTCAAACTCATGGCCATTGAGTTGATGATACCATCCAACCATCTCATCCTTTGTCTTCCCCTTCTTGCCTTCAATATTTCACAGCAAAAGGGTCTTCTCTAATCAATCAGTTCTTTGCATCAGGTGGCAAAAATATTGGAACTTTAGCTTCAGACTCAGTCCTTCCAATGAATATTAAGAGTTGGTTTCCTTTAGGATTGACTGGTTTGATATCCTTGCAGTTCAAGGGACTCTCAAGAGTCTTTTACAACACCACTGTTCAAATTAATCAGTTCTTTGGCACTCGGCTTTCTTTATGGTAGAACTCTCATATCCATATATGACTACTGGAAAAACCGTAGTCTTGACTAGACCAGACCTTTGCCAGCATAGTAATGTCTCCACTTTTTAATTGCTGTCTAGGATGGTCATAGCTTTTCTGCCAAGAAGTGCATGCGTTTAAATTTCATGGCTGCAGTCACCATCTGCAGGCATTTTGGAGCCCAAGAAAATAAAGTCTGTCACTGTTTCTATTGTTTCCCCATTTTCTTTCACTTTCATCAAGAGCCTCTTCAGTTTCTCTTCACTTTCTGCCATAAGGGTGGTGTCACCTGCATATCTGAGGTTATTGATATTTCTCCTTGTAATCTTTATTCCAGTTTGTGCTTCATCCATTCCAGCATTACTCATGATGTACTCTGCATAGAAGTTAAATAAGCAGGGTGACAATATACAGCTTGACATACTCCTTCCCCAAATTGGAACAAGTTTGATGTTCCATGACCAGTTCTAACTGTTGCTTCTTAACCTGCATACAGATTTCTCAGGAGGCAGGTCTGGCAGTCTGGTATTCCTTTTTCTTTAAGAATTTTCCATTTTGCTGTGATCTACACAGTCAAAGACTTTGGCAGAGTCAATAAAGCAGAAATAGATGTTTTTCTGGAACTCTTGATTTTTCTATGATCCAACGAATTTTGGCAATTTGATCTCTGGCTCCTCCGTCTTTTCTAAATCCAGCTTGAACATCTGGAAGTTCACGGTTCACCTATTGCTGAAGCCTAGCTTGGAAAATTTTAAGCATCACTTTACTAGGGTGTGAGATGAGTGCAATTGTGCGGTAGTTTGAGCATTTTTTTGAATTGCCTTTCTTTGGGATAGAAATGAAAACTGACCTTTCCAGTCCTGTGGCCACTGCTGAGTTTTCCAATTTGCTGCATATTGAGTGGAGCACTTTCACAGCATCATCTTTTAAGATTTGAAATAGCTCAACAGGAATTCCATCACTTCCACTAGCTTTATTCATAGTGATGCTTCCTAAGGTCCACTTGCCTTTGGGCTCCAGGATGTCTGGCTCTAGGTGAGTGATCACACCATCATGGTTATCTGGGTCTTGAAGATCTCTTTTGTATAGTTCTTCTATGTATTGTTGCCACGTCTTCTTAATATCTTCTGCTACTGTTTGATCCATGCTGTTTTTGTCCTTTATTGTGCCCATATTTCCATGAAATGTTCCTTTGTTATCTCTAATTTTCTTGACGAGATCTCTTCTCTTTCCCTTTCTGTTGTTTTCTTTTATTTCTTTATGTTGATCTTGAGGAAGGCTTTCTTATCTCTCCTTGATATTTCTTGGAACTCTGCATTCAGAAGGGTATATCTTTCCTTTTTTCCTCTGCCTTTAGCTTCTCTTTTCTCAGCTATTTTTAAGGCCTCCTCAGGCAACCATTTTGCCTTTCCTTTTCTTGAGGATGGTCTTGATCACTCTTCCTGTACAGTGTCACCAATCTGTCCATAGTTCTTCAGGCACTCTGTCTAATAGATTGAATCCCTTGTTTTCACCTGATTTGGTTGTTATCCTAATACAACTCTTAAAAAGTCTTTTAAAAAAGTCTAAGTCTCAGTTATTCTGTAAGATGGAAAAGTAGAATACAGAGCCATCCAAATTTTTGACCTATAGAAAATTATCAATATATATTTTCTCTAAAAAATGCTACTTTGAATATCTAAAACATGAATACTTGTATACTTGTAATAATGGAAAGATACATACAAGCAAACTAGCTAGAGAGCATTATTTGCACATATTATACACCCTCAACTTTAGAAAACATTGTGAAGTTATTTTTCAAAAGAATTTTTTGCCCTTCAGGAGTATAAAAACTTCTGCAGCTCTCATCTTGCTAATACATGGTCTCATAAGAAATTAAATATTCACAATGTGTATAAAGAAAACAGTATTAAAATCTCTTAATAATGTAAAGAAAAGAAAACTGCATCAAATTGAATAAATATAAATAGATAATTCGTGGAGGAAAATTATCAATTGACAATACATATAGGAAAATGCTTGATTTAATTAGAAATAAAGAAAATGTTAACTGAAATGTTAGCTATTAACCCTTACCCAAGACTGGCATTTATTTTAAATAAGAAAACTAACTGAACTGGAACTCTGAAATTTTACTTCTAAATATATTCACAGAAAAATAATTTTAAATATACAGAAGGATATGTGCTGAAACATGTTATAGTAAAATATTAGAAACAATCTAAATGTCCTTCTATATTACAAGAATAAATGGCTGCATTTTTATATGATGGACAGCCATGCAGCAGTGAAAATAGTGAATGAAAAATGTGTGTATCAGTACACATATATTATCCAAAGTAAATGTCTACTGAAAGAAGCGTTAGGTAGCAAGATATGCATAAGATGTCATGTATATTATCAAACCTACAAAACTTTAGTATACTATGCTTATGGTTATAACAACATACTAAAATAAATTAAAATATGAGAAATTCAACACCAAATCAATTTCAGCACTGGATACACTGGTAAATAAGTATTCATTATGTAAAACATTCATAATTTTATAGTTTAATTTAAATAGTTTTTTAGTAATTTATATTTTATTTCTTATAATTTTATTTTTGCATTAGGCATTTGTTCCTTTGTGATATGGAAAAAAATATTTAAAACCTTCACATATCAAAATAAACCAAGATTAAGATACTGCAGAAGCCTCTCTTCACCATAGCATTATTTTGGGGAAATTTTACAACATGATACGAATATTTAACATTTTTGTCCTGAATTTTAACACTTACATGCTCTTTCTACATATATAGTATGTATCTGCTGACAACAGACATTGTTCCTTGAATTAGAAATCAGAGGCAGAATCACTTCTTTCTGCAGATGTCAAGCAGAATACTTTCAAATATAGGTGTACCCATGTAATACAGCTCTCTCTCCATCAGTTAAGAAAAGCAATGTGGGCATATTGTCCCTGTTTTCTTATGTAGATGTAAACTTACCCTTCAATAATTCCTTTCCCCAAGCAAGTTTACTCTGCTGTTCATGTTAGCCCCGATTGTCCCCAGTTTCTTTCTTTCGTGGCAAGACTTGGTGGCAGGGTTCTGGGCATATTTGCCAAGTTTGTCGAGGATAAATTTTTAACTTTTACCCATTCTTGAATCATATTCACATGAAAATCCACTATTCCAGTTTTTGTCTCCAATTGGTTTCAGTGACAATCTTCTCTGCTGAACCACCTCTTGAAGAACGTTAGTACATATTCACTGCAATCCCTAAATATTTGTTTTTGTGATTCATACTGCTTGGAATATCCTGTGAAATTTTTAGTCAATTTAATTATATATGTCTTTAAATTTTCAGCTTTGAAATAGTTTTCTCAATCACATTATCATTCTACATTTCTTACAGGATTAGATGATAAATACAATGTTGAAATTTATTTGCTGCTTCACAACTATTTTCTAGTTATTAAAAAAGCAAGAGATTCGAGAAAAACATCTATTTCTGCTTTATTGACTATGCCAAAGCATTTGACTCTGTGGATCACAATAAACTGTGGAAAATTCTGAAAGAGATGGGAATACCAGACCACCTGACCTGCCTCTTGAGAAATCTGTATGCAGGTCAGGAAGCAATAGTTAGAACTGGACATTGAACAACAGATTGGTTCCAACTAGGTAAAGGAGTACGTCAAGGCTGTATATTGTCACCCTGCTCATTTAACTTCTATGCAGAGTACATCATGAGAAACGCTGGGCTGGAAGAAGCACAAGCTGCAATCAAGATTGTAGGGAGAAATATCAATTACCTCAGATATGCAGATGACACCACCCATATGGCAGAAAGTGAAGAGGAACTAAAATGCCTCTTGATGAAAGTGAAAGAGGAGAGTGAAGAAGTTGGCTTAAGGCTCAACATTCAGAAAATGAAGATCATGGCATTTGGTCCCATCACTTCATGTCAGATAGAGGAGGAAACAGTGGAAACAGTGTCAGACTTTATTTTTTGGGGCTCCAAAATCAGTGCAGATGGTGACTATAGCCATGAAATTAAAAGATACTTGCTTCTTGGAAGAAAAGTTATGACCAACCTAGATAGCATATTGAAAAGCAGAGACATTACTTTGTCAACAAAGGCCCATCTAGTCAAGGCTATGGTTTTTCCAGTGATCATGTATGGATGTGAGAGTTGGACTGTGAAGAAAACTGAGTGCCGCAAAATTGATGCTTTTGAACTGTGGTGTTGGAGAAGACTCTTGAGAGTCCCTTGGACTGCAAGGAGATCCAACTAGTCCATCCTAAGGGAGATCAGTCCTGGGTGTTCTTTGGAAAGAATGATGCTAAAGCTGAAATTCCAGTACTTTGGCCATCTCATGCAAAGAGTTGACTCATTGGAAAAGACTTTGATGCTGGGAGGGATTGGGGCAGGAGGAGAAGGGGACAACAGAGGATGAAATGAGTGGATGGCATCATTGACTCGATGGACGTGAGTCTGAGTGAACTCTGGAGTTGGTGATGGACAGGGAGGCCTGGTGTGCTGCGATTCTTGGGGTCACAAAGAGTCAAACATGACTGAGCGACTGAACTGAACTGACTGAGCTAGTAAACACATTTTCAAAATAGGAACTATGTCTTTAAAGTAATTTTTAAGCTCTACATAGTGCACAGATAGAAATCTCAAATGCATGAATGTCTAATTAATGAGCCACAACGTGATTACCTTAGAAAGCTCAAAGAGAAGTGTTCACTAGTCATTTAAAATGATATTAACTGCTTTGGGAGTATAAATTAGTGCAAGTATTTTGAATAATACTGTATCATTATACAGCGAAAAGTTATTTAAAGCTATATTTTCTATATTAGAGCAATACCACCCAGAGATTTATTTAAATAATAGTAGTATGCATGTGGGCAAGAATTTTTTAATGGATGTTCTATGCATCATTATTTAGAACATGAAAATTATGGCCTTTTCGACTTCACTTTCATGCATTGGAGAAGGGAATGGCAACCCACTCCAGTGTTCTTGTCTGGAGAATCCCAGGGATGGGGGAGCCTGGTGGTGTGCCGTCTATGGGGTCACACAGTCGGACACGACTGAAGCGACTTAGTAGCAGCAGCAGCAAATTCAAAAACAAGGATGATAACCATAAGTTAAAAGACTATACAGTCACTAAAGTAATACTTTAGAGAACATTTAAAAGTTTTTTTTAACTTGTTAATTATATTATCTTGAGGAGTAAAACAAGTTAGAAATAATTATGGTTAAATATCTGACATCTTTTTATAAAATTTTAATAAAGATACATGCATAAAATACTATGAAGTGTATTTTAAAAGTGTCAGTAGTTCTTTTAAAAGCTCAGCCATGTCCGACTCTTTGTGACCCCATGGACTGTAGCCTACCAGGCTTCTTTGTCCATAGGATTCTCCAGGCAAGAGTACTGGAGTGGGTTGCCATTTCCTTTCCAGGGGATCTTCCCTACCCAAGGATCAAACCCAGGTCTCCTGCATGGCAAGCAGATGCTTACCGTCTGAGCCATCAGGGAATCTCCATAAAATACTAATGAAGTGTATTTTAAAAGTGTCAGTAGTTATTGGAAATTATTGTAATTAAGATTTTTCACATTTGCTCACCAATGTTTTCTATTTTGGGCAATGAACATTGCTAATTAACTATACAGACTTTAAAAATAGTAAGTCTCAAAATTGTATTTACAAGCTCAAGCATACCTAATACTTGAACAATTATTTTTCTTTCTGTTTGAGGAATTAGAGAGTAACTTCAGTGTATGTTTATACATCTTTTTGTACTCCTAACTTTTCCTTTATTTGCTAAAATTTTGGATGGGCATTTATTCATTTTGTGCTTTCAAAATATACAAAATCTTTACATGAAAATTCAGTTTCTATCTTGATTCTATTCCAAGTTATTCCTTAAATAAACATAGTATCAGAAGAAAAGGTGAGCTATAGTCTTTTAATTCTACATAAACACACAGGTGATGCACTGATTTTTTTTTCTTCTTTATGTAATTCATCAGAGAGAGTAGGTTCATAAAATAACACTATGTATGTCAGACATGGAGTACGTTAAAAAGAAAATCCTTGATTATGAAGTATTTAACAAGCACTAAGAGATTACTGATTTTGTCTAGAATACTAGTTTTGTGTTTGAGACCATTTGATTGGTGAGCAAAAATATAGCTTGGAATTTTCAGTTTTCTCTATTTGGGCATCTTGATTTATAGCTCTATAAGAGGAGTATTACCCAAATATGCAATCTATTTTTCATTTGTACTTGTTTACACTTGCATTCCTTTCTTGGCTTGCACTGGTCTCTACTGAGGACCCTTTAATACTGCAGACACCAGAAAAGGCATATGCAAAAATAAACAACTTTTTTTTTCTCATAGAATGTGACTATAATACATAAAAATTAATTATTTTGTTGGAAAGAATGACCTTGCTACAATCTCTAGCTTTGGGTTTTCCCATCTGATTCAGTTCAATTCAGTTACTCAGTCATGTCTGACTCTTTGTGATCCCATAATCGCAGCACGCCAGGCCTCCCTGTCCATCAGCAACTCCTGGAGTTCACTCAAACTCATGTCTATTGAGTTGGTGATGCCATCCAGCCACCTTATTCTCTATTGCCCCATTCTCCTCCTGCCCCCAGTTCCTCCCAGCATCAGGGTATTTTCCAATGTGTCAATTCTTCACATGAGGTAGCAAAGAGTTTCAGCTTTAGCATCAGTCCTTCCAAGGAAGACCCAGGACTGATCTCCTTTAGAATGGACTGGTTGGATCTCCTTGCAGTCCAAGGGACTCACAAGAGTCTTCAACATCACAGTTCAAAAGCATCAATTATTTCGTGTGCAGCTTTCTTCACAGTCCAACTCTCATATCCATACATGACCACTGGAAAAACCATAGCCTTGACTAGATGGACCTTTGTTGACAAATAATGTATCTGATTTTTAATATGCAATCTAGGTTGATCATAACTTTCCTTCCAAGGAGTAAGCATCTTTAATTTCATGGCTGCAATCATCATCTGCAGTGATTTGGAGCTCCCAAAAATAAAGTCTGACACTGTTTCCACTGTTTTCCCTGTTTCCCCATTTATTTCCCATGAAATGATGGGACCGTAAACCATGATCTTAGTTTTCTGAATGTTGAGCTTTAAGCCAACTTCTTCACTCTCCTCTTTCACTTTCATCAAGAGGCTTTTTAGTTCCTCATCACTTTCTGCCATAAGGGTGGTGTCATCTGCATATCTGAAGTTATTGATATTTCTCTCAGCAATCTTGATTCCAGCTTGTGCTTCTACCAGCCCAGGATTTCTCATGATGTGCTGTGCATTTAAGTTAAATAAGCAGGGTGACAATATATAGCCTTGAGGTACTCCTTTTCCTATTTGGAACCAGTCTGTTGTTCGATGTCCAGTCCTAACTGTTGCTTCCTGACCTGCATATAGGTTTCTCAAGAGGCAGATCAGTTGGTCTGGTATTCCCATCTCTTTCAGAATTTTCCACAGTTCATTGTGACCCACACAGTCAAAGGCTTTGGCTAGTCAATAAAGCAGAAATAGATGTTTTTCTGGAACTCTCTTGCTTTTTCGGTGATCCAATGAGTTTTGGCAATTTGATCTCTGGTTCCTCTGCCTTTTCTAAAACCAGCTTGAACATCAGGAAGTTCACAGTTCACGTATTGCTGAAGCCTGGCTTGGAGAATTTTCAGCAATACTTTACTAGCGTGTGAGATGAGTGCAATTGTGCAGTAGTTTGAGCATTCTTTGTCATTGCCTTTCTTTGGGATTGAAATGAAAACTGACCTTTTAGCTTGATTGGGATTGGAATGAAAACTGACCTTTCCCACTTGATTAGTGACCTGTTAAGGGTAACCCTGGTGCCTTTTGATATGGCTACATATGCTGGCAAGCACTATGGAGTTCACTTATTTTTATGGCAAATTCAACCAGTAGGTTTGCTTTTTCTGAGAAAAATATGTGTATAAATGCAAAAATATAAGACATTCTTTTCCTGCAATGCCTCAGAAAGTACAAGTTCTTGCCACATACCACAATGTATCAATAATATTTAAGGCAAGGTTTTTCAACATGTCATTATGGACTTTTAGAATGAGACAATTATTTGTTAGAGATGGGAGCAGAGTACTCTTCTGTGCATTGCAGGGCTTTTAGCAGAATTTTGAGCACCTGCTCCCTAGATGTAGGAAGCATTTCCACTTGTGACAAATCAAAGGATGTCTCCAGACACTGCAAATGTCCTCTAGGAACAAAAACTGGCCCATTTCAAAACCAATGATTTAAGGGAAATTAAAATAAAAATAAACTAAAATTTCAAGATGGATAAGTCTGAATTTTACCTTGATTCTATGGCAGTAGTTACTGAAACATACTTTCTGAATCTCACATTTCTTTACTGTAAAATTTAGATAAAATTGTTCATACATCACAGTTTACAGCACATCTGCAACTTTTTATGCCTTCCAATGTGAATACTTCCATTCTCTAGGAGGATAAGGAATTAATTTCTGGAGAAATGTGACAAGACAAGAAGGATGGGTGATTCTTGTGGCTGTGTACATCTAAATCTTTGGTGGGGATTTTCACATCAGAATTAGTGCATATCTGCCTTCAAAAAATCCCCAAAGGAAATCCTCTTCTATAAACCAAAGAAGTCTGCAAAATAAATTTCATGTTTAGGATTTCTAGTTCAACTAAAGCTGAAAATACACAAAAACATTGCAAGTATCTTAAGTTAGCCCAAAAAAGGGGGAGGGGGGGAAATGTTCCTTTTTTGCTCAACTCTGCAGCAAAGAGTTGAAGTTTGTCCTACTGGAAATAGGATCCCAATTTATAATTATGATCTGTCTCCAAATATGCTGCTTTTGCTGCTGCTGCTAAGTTGCTGCAGTTGTGTGCACAGATTTCAGACTCTGTGTAACCCCAGATGGCAGCTCGTCAGGCTCCCCTTTCCTGGGATTCTCCAGGCAAGAGCACAGGAGTGGGTTGCCATTTCCTTCTCCAGTGCATGAAAGTGAAAAGTGAAAGTGAAGTTGCCCAGTCGTGTTCGACTCCTCGCGACCCCAAGGACTGCAGCCTACCAGGCCCCTCTATCCATGGGATTTCCCAGGCAAGAGTACTGGAGTGGGGTGCCATTGCCTTCTCCACTCCAAATATGATAGTGCTTTAATTTAAAGAACAGTAAATCTTAAGCAAAAATGCATTTAAATACATAGTTCAGTTGAAGTTTGTCTTTCCAGGCCCAGATGGACTTTGAGACAGCACACAATTTTTCAAAACTTCTCGTCTCATAGGATGTCTCTTATACTAGTTATATTTGACCGTGCTACCTCCTTGGAGAAAAAGATTGATGTTTAGTCTATATGCAATAAATCAGATTTGTTTAAAGGAATACTTTGTTTCCACTTTGTGTGAATAGTTCACAGTTTACATTATAGTAGTTTTCAGGCAGATTTCAACAAAATACAGACATTTTTGATAATGAACTATTATCATGACTTGAGTTACTACAATGGAAAGAAGGAAATTAAGTCATCCTTGAAGAGCGATAAGCAGGCATTAGTGGATAGTAATTTTCTATCTCTCTCTTTTTTTCTATAGATGAAGCCCAAGAGTTTAAAATCTTAGGAAACAATTCAAGGCAAAGAGACAGCAGTGGCAAGTATAGAAGGAAAAGAACACAGCAGACATTAGAGGATTTATGTCTTTGACATCATATCAGAGACACAGAGGAAGCCAAGAGGACTTGCTATGAGCATAAATTTGCAAATAAAGGTAAAGATTAGTGGAATTAGAAAATAAAATAGAGGCTGTTTTCCTTATATAGAATGCTTTTTCTACTCTTCCCCTTATATGTCTTTTTTTAAGGGTTAGTGGAAAAGTTTGTCACAATAAGAGATACTCAATATTTAATCAGTAATTTACCCTGACTCTTACTAGTGAATGCTTATTTATTTTGTTAACACACACAAGTCTGAAGATCTTCAGAGTAAAGGAGGCATGGTTCTTCAGGTGGCATATAACTTACATTGATTAGTCATGCTTGGCGTGTAACTGCCACTTTGTGTTCATTTAGCTCTTGAGGCTTGTGAGATCTGAATCTGAAAATGTGTTTCTTTGTAGGAAATATAGTGACAGTAAATAACAGCTGACTGATAAGTCATGCAAGACAAATGTCTGTGAAATTTCTTAACAATTGTTACTAGTTTTAATGCTGAACATCTAGTTTTATTAGAGGGGAGAGGATATTTAGGCAAACTGGATTAGAAACGTTGACCAGATGAGTGAAAGGTATACAAAATGTAACTTAGGCTTTTGGCTGACTGAGACTCTCAAAACAATTTCAGTCAGTCACTGCTGTGAGGAATTTTTTAATCGTCTGAAACAGCCTACCTTTGAAATGATATATTCTGGTATCCCAGCTCCATGAAAGTTTCCGTCTCTAGCAGTGTCATGTGGTTACAGCACCACTGCTTTTTGACCTCTCAAAGCTATTCAAAGCATTAATTACTCTTTTCTGATTAATCCTAAACCTTTTCCATCCCTCCATGCTAGGTTTTTCTATGTCTATTTTCTTTTTTAGTATATAATGGTATTTTTACACAACCAGGTAATATTCCAACTCGAGATAAATCTTTCTATCTTCTCTGAACCTAAACACTATTCAGAGAGAAATGTAGCAACACTCACATATGAGTGCTTCAATATACCTATGGTCTTAGATCCACAAATGGATCCTGGCAATTTTATTACTTTTATTTTTTCCCCTTTTACATAGCAGATTGGAGAAGGAAATGGCAACCCATTCCAGTATTCTTGCCTGGAGAATCCCATGGACTGAGGAGCCTGATGGGCTACAGTCTACGGGGTCACAAAGAGTCAGACATGACTGAGCAACTAACACACACACATAGCAGATACTTCAAATGTTTCCATTCTTATCAAAATATTTTCACACTCTATCCATCAGTTTTTTCACCACATGCTTTTGCATAATGTTCACAGAATTATGCAAGGAGATGAGAATTTCAACAACTTCCACATACAACTATACAGGTGAACTTACCCCTACTTTTCTGATTTTCTACTATAGCATAAAAAGAGTGTTCTTTCTACCTGTTATTCCTTTCTAATCCATTTCTCCCCATCACAGTCCTGACTCTTATCCAATCTTGCCAATCTTTCAAAGCTCACTTCGTTATCTCAGTTCTTTCCCTTATGTGTAACTTCTTTCTCTACGTTAAAACTGAGAAGAAAATATGCATTCAAATGTTCATTTTTACATTTTCCCCACTCCATGTTCAGAAAGGAAATTCACTCCATTTTATATTCACCATCATTAGCCCATGGAACACAAAATGAATATGCTCCTCGTCACAGAAAGAAAAGTGACTTTGTAAAATAAGTAAAGGAATAAATACACAAAACATCTATAGACAGGTAAAGAAAATAAGCTTGTACGAAAATGGTCTGTGGTGACAATGAGGGCCATATTTGCAGTTGTCTACATGCAGTTGTCTACATGTTGTACCAAACCAAAAAACATAACTGTGAATAAATTAAACACAAAACACAAAGTTGTGTTAGTTATTAGACTGTAATGACACTTCGAAAGTCACCATGGAGGCCATGCTGAATTTGAAATTTCAGTTTATAAAAAGGTCTGAATTGGATGTTTCATGTAGAAAACATAACTTATGTGATATTTTTGCATCAAAAATCTTAAGCAGTTTAAACATATTTTTTTTGCAAATTGATTTCTTAAATTAAATATATATAGCAAAGAAGTCAATGCTAGATCTGAGTTAGTTTAATAACACCATTGTACACTACCAATATAGATGGAATTCATTAAAATAATGTTATTAATTGTGGTATTATAATCAGAAAAACTTTAAAATTAGAGAAAGGAATACCATTATCAGAAATATATATGTTATTTATTTCATAGCCTTCCATTTTTGGCATATGGATGCAATAACCTCTCATTATCTGATAATATAAATTAAAATTGTATAGAACTATCTTGTTTCCTGTTTAATCTGCTTTATCTCCTTGCCACAAGATTAAGAGATAAAGTGTTATTGATAATTCTGATATTTTCCCTTTTAATATTCAACAACTATTAAAGACTTGCTTCAATGCTAATGAGAAAGAGGGTTCTACATCCAATTTTAAGCAATAATCCTAGTCTTTCCAAGGGTAATTATGTTTGAGATCAAAATATAAGCTATATGTTCATAAAGAATATTAAAAAGGAATAAAGAGTCCCTTACTAAAAGTTGTTTTTTAAAACAATAGCTGGGTTTAGATACTGTACTTAAATTTTCTGGTTCTGGCTTATCTCCATCATTGTTTTTTATAAATTAGAAGGTACATGTATTTATGTATTAATGTATATGTATATATTGGGGAAGGGCATGACAACCCAGTCCAGTATTCTTGCCTGGAGAATCCCGTGGACAGGGGAGTCTGGTGGGCTATAGTCCATAGGGTTGCACAGGTCAGACGTGGCTGAAGCAAATTAGCACAGCACACATACCTATACACATACCTATTTTCTAAAAGACTGAGCTGAGATGAATCCCTATAGCATTTTCTTCCACTTCAATTTGTTTACATATTATTAAATGCTAATATTTTTCATTTTCATACTTCAATTCAGCTAAAAGTTACTGAATGCTTTCTACGAGTTAAATACTGATTTTATGACAAGAAGAATAAAGATGAATTATTATATATGCCTCTTTGGGAGATAAAAAAAAATACCAAAGGAGATACACAAATAAAAAAGTGATGTGAATGAAATGATATATGACAAAACTGGGCTATGTATAAAGCACTAGAAGGGGGCAGATACATTATGTAGTGGAATTAGAGGAAATAGATGATCATCAAAACTTATATTATCTAGAAAATAAGACAGAAGAAAGAACAAACTGTGGGCAAGTTATTGCACAAGCAAAGCATTAAGATATTTTGTTTCATTTTTCTTGGAGACTCAAATAAAAACAAAACAAATTACCCCAACAAAAATCCAAAAATAGCATTAAATTCCAAAAAAGACAGCAATAAAGAACTATGACAAGTAAAGAACTATGACTTCTACAACATCTGCAATAAGCCTATGTGAATATGTCAGTCATGTAAGTATCATTCATCAAATACATCATAACAGAAAAACACATCTAGAACACCTATAATGAAAAACAAAGTCACACTGAAATCATGCTAAGCTTAAAAAGGACATTCTGGGGGTATTTTATGCAGCATTGCATCATATGATTAAGGGAAATAATTTGCCAAAAACCACGGTTAAGTGTATGTATGCATACAGTCACTGTCATATATTTTCTATTGGAAGAAATGCAAGGAGGTATTATATACTGATACTTAGCTCAATGAATAGGATTATTTGATTTAGATTATTAAAGGGAAATATCTTCATGTTAATAGCATTGTCTTCAAGAAGAAAAATTAAACATAAATACATAATTAGCACAAACTGGTTTCTCAGTATGTTTTATGTCATCTTATTCAACATACAACATGCCATCTTGACATTTTAGTGGACTCCTTGACTCTTTGAGGCAGGCCAGGTGAGAAATCTGTGCAGGTCAAGAAGCAAGAGTTAGAAACTGGACATGGAACAACGATTAGTTCCACATTGGGAAAGGAATACAACAAGGCTGTATATTGTCATCCTGCTTATTTAACTTCTATGCAGAGTACATCATGAGAAACGCTGGGCTGGAGGAAACACAAGCTGGAATCAAGATTGCCAGGAGAATATCAATAACCTCAGATATACAGATGACACCATACTTATGGTAGACAGCGAAGGACAACTAAAGAGCCTCTTGGTGAAAGTGAAAGAGGAGAGTGAAAAAGTGGGCTTAAAACTCAACATTCAGAAAACTAAGATCATGGCATCTAGTCCCATCACTTCATGGCAAATAGATGGGGAAACAGTGGAAACAATGACAGACTTAATTTTGGGGGTTCCAAAATCACTGGAGATGGTGACTGCAGCCATGAAATGTAGACACTTCCTCCTTGGAAGAAAAGTTATGACCAACCTAGACAGTATATTAAAAAGAAGAGACATTACTTTGCCTACAAATGTCCACCTAGTCAAAGCTATGGTTTTTCCAGTAGTCATGTATGGATGTGAGTTGGACTACAAAGAAAGCTGAGCACCAAAGAATTGATGCTTTTGAACTGCAGTGTTGAAGAATACTCTTGAGAGTCCCTTGGCCTGCAAGGAGATCCAACCAGTCCATCCTAAAGGAAATCAATCTTGAATACTCTTTGGAAGGACCGATGCTGAAGTTGAAACCCCAATACTTTGGCTACCTGATTCAAAGAGCTGACTCATTTGAAAAGATTCTGATGCTGGGAAAGATTGAAGGCAGGAGGAGAAGGGGTTGAAAAAGGATGAGATGGCTGGATGGCATCACTGACTCAGTGGACATGAGCTTGAGTAAGTTCCGGGAGTTGGTGATGGACAGGGAAGCCTGACATGCTGTAGTCCATGGGGTTACAAAGAGTCGGACATGACTGAGTGACAGAACTGACCTGAACTGAACGGACTCCATAACGGTTTCCCAGGTGGCGCTAGTGGTAAAGAAACTGTTGGCCAATGCTGGAGGCATAAGAGATATGTGTTTGATCTTGGGTTGGGAAGATCCCTGGAGAAGGAAGTAGCAAGAATTCCAGTATTCTTGCCTGGAGAATCTTATGTTCAGAGGAGCTTGACACGCTATGGTCCATAAGGTCCCAAAGAGCTGGACATGACTAAAGAAACTTAGCACCTTAACTCCATGAAGGTGCTTTTTTTTTTTTTTCACTTTGATTGTAATATGCTAACTACTCTACCAATGACCTAACCATAGTCCTTTTGGTGTAAAATTATTTTATTTTAAAAACAAACATAAGCCTTTATATAAAACAGGCAGTTGAATTCATTATATTGCACATTAAACACCAACTTTAATGCAGCAGAAAAGAAGATAAGAAGAACAATTACCAGAGGAAAGAAATGCATGAAACTGAAATCTTATCTGATGTCTTGCTCAAACCAGGAAAATCACTCTTAAAAAGAAACATAAACCTATATATATCCATACCCATTCTTATAGATCAAGCCTACCTCAGGCAGATTCTGGGTGTTATCTCATCCAGAGTAGCAGAGATAGACAGAAAATGATCGAGTGCTGTGTGCCTTTTTGTATGTAGCATATTTTATCTGATTTACCCACTCTATTCCTTTTGTCTGCCTCCCTTTCATTGAAAGTACAGTTAAGTACAACTTTGACTCTAAGTTAGTAAAAATACAAAACCTTAAAAATATATAAAATAAAAAAGATACAAAATTTTGGCAATTAATTATTCCTACTTTTATAACTAAATTCTTAGAAGAATCTCTAAAATGAATTTGCATTTTTATATACCTTTTCAATCCTTAATTAAACTATTTATTCTTTAGGAATTAAGGCAAGTTAAATAATTGAATATTAATGAATTACTATAGAAGAGTCCTTATACAGCAAGGAGATCAAACCAGTCAATCCTAAGGGAAATTAACCCTGGAATTAATACTGAAATCAACACTAGAAGGACTAATGTTGAAGCTAAAGCTTCAACACTTTGGCTACTTGATGCAAAGAGCTGACTCATTGGAAAAAAAAACCTGATGTGGGAAAGATTGAGGGCAGGAGGAGAAGGGAGTGATAGAGGATGAGATGGTTGGATGGCATCACCAACTCAATGGATATGAGTTTGAGAAAACTCCCAGAGATAGTGAAGAACAGGGAAACCTAGTGTGCTGCCAAGTGAAAAGTGAAGTCTCTCAGTCATGCCCAACTCTTTGTGACCCCATGGACTGTAGCCTACCAGGTGCCTCCATCCATGGGATTTTCCAGGCAAGAACACTGGAGTGGGTTTCCATGCTGCAGGAGGGTTGCAAAAAGTTGGACATGACTTAGCAACTGAACAACAACAGCAATGTTACTCAGAAGAAAAAGCTATGTATCTATACAGAGGGATGCGTTTCCCTGGTGGCTCAGCGGTAAAGAATTTGCCTGCCAGTGCTGGAGACTTGGGTTCAATCTCTGATCGGGAAAATTTTCCTGGAGAAGAAAATGGCAACCACTCCAGTATTTTTGCCTGGGGAATCCCATGGATAGAAGAGCCTGGCAGGCTACAATCCATGGGGTTGCAGACACAACTTAGTGAGTGAACAACAATGTATAGAATGATATATAGAGATGTCTACTTATATATAGATATCTCTATCCAGGAGAATATCTTCCTACCTGCTGCACCTGTGGAGAACACTAATTGCAAATCCTCTTTCTCTCATCTCTTTAAGCTACATGTGAATGATTGATTATTCTACTTTGTTCCCCTGTTTCACATTAAATCTCAGCTTGAATGGAGTAATTAAATATACAAACTGCATTATGTCTGTGTAACAGACATTTATCATTCTTTTAGAACACATGTCATGACTGTTTACTTTTAGTATATTTGAAAGTTCTCCTAAAGAAGAAATAAATACAGAAATCTGTCTTTCTTACCAGAGCACATAGATTTGATCATGGTTCCACAAATGAAATTCAATGTGTGAAGACTTAATCTAGAAGCAAGTCTTGTGGAGAATCAAGCAACACATAGCATTTGTTATCATGTTATGGGAGGCTAACAATGTTCCACTTTAGAGTCAGTTTGGCAGTAATTCTAGCACTTGTGCCTGGTGGTAGCATGTGCACATCAAGCTGCAGGGTCTGTGAGTGACTGGCTGGGGTCAGCACATTTCCATTGGAACCATCTTATAGTTTCATTGTCTTGATGTTCCTCACTATGAGTCATTACAGCCTGGTATTCAGCATTTCTTAAAATTCTGTGGGCTTAATAATAGCAATTGATCAATTCATTTCCCCTAGAAACTATTTAAAGATGTTTTGATTGGTTGCAAACAAACAAAAATCCTCTGACTCATACACTCTAATACAAATTTTAAATCATATAAAATAATTTGTTACTTCAAGTTATTTGAAATAAGTAATAGAGTATCTGTAGCTGTAAGAACACAGAGCAGAAGCCATTGAAACCAATACCCTCAGCTACAGATGTAGAAAACGAAGTAATGTTTTCACTTGCTAGGGAAATTTTTTTTTTTCACATTTTTATACTTTATGAGGCTTCACTTTATTCCCTGAATTCAATATACAGTTTAGGTACATAAAGGTAAAAGGGGCTCCATTAGAAATATGGTTAATATATAATTACAGGTTGTGGCTTATTGTTAAGATATTACCTTGTTCCATACGCTCACACCTTTAATCTTTGAGAGAGATATCTGATGATGGTATTGACTCTCTTTAATTTTTATCTTATAAAAGTTTTCAATGAGTTTCCAAATGAGTTGTGAACCTTTGCTTATATGATTGCTTTCTTTCTAGAAATATAATGATAATATTATAATATGGTCAGCTTTCTTTGTAAGGACTTTGGAAAGAAAACAATTCATAAGCAATGCCCCAAATCATTGTTATTTGTAGATTTTTTTCAAGTATATAGGAAGTGTCTTGGTTCAGAAAAAAAAATGAAGTAGAAAATTTGACAGAAATAGATTTTTGCTATGAAAGGTGATTTAAACTCACCCTCATGCCATGATTTAAAAAGCAATGCTCATTTTAGGTAGAGAATGCAAATAACAGAAAGTGCAGACTTTGTATCTTAAGTTAGAAGAAAGATACAACATTAAGCAGACATGTCAGGGATTAACAAGATAATTTTAACATTTCTTGGGAACCTAATTACAATCAGTGAAATGGGAAGCAGACCTCTCAGAGTAGATGGTGTGGATAAGCTATGAGATGGTACATGCAGCAGAGGATCTTGACCAGCAAAGCAGAGTTTATGACTTCCAAATGCTTACTCTGTAGTGTTCATGCTCAGTTGCTCCATCATGTCCAACTCTTTGTGACCCCATCAACTGTAATCTGCCAGCCTCCTCTGTCCATGTAATTCTCCAGGCAAGAATACTGGAGCACGTTACCATTTCCTACTCCAGGGGATCTTCCCCAGATCAGAGATCAAAACTGTGTCTCGTGTCTCCTGCATTGGCTGGCTGTTTTGTTTTTGTTTTTACCACTGAACCACCTGGGAAACAATTTACAGTAGTCAAATCTACTTCTAAAGAGATAACTGGAGATGGAGTTAGAAGCTAGTATGACTATCTCTTACATATTTTCCCATATGTGTATGCGGCATTTATAGTAATCTCTATAAAATAATCATTATATATGTATGCTGCTGCTGCTAAGTCGCTTCAGTCACGTCCGACTCTGTGCGACCCCATAGATGGCAGCCGACCAGGCTCCACTGTCCCTGGGATTTTCCAGGCAAGAACACTGGAGTGGGTTGCCATTTCCTTCTTCAATGCATGAAAGTGAAAAGTGAAAGTGAAGTCGCTCAGTCATGTCCGACTCTTTGCGACCCCATGGACTGCAGCCTACCAGGATCCCCTGTCCATGGGATTCTCCAGGCAAGAGTACTGGAGTGAGGTGCCATTGCCTTCTCTGATATATGTATGCACAATCATATTATCATTATACCTTTTGCCAATACCATGGAATTCCAAGAGAAAGATTCCTTACACATGGTTATATGTTAGTTACATGGTTCATGGTTCATGTCGATTCTTTGTGACAACCAGAATAAAGATTTCGGTGGCCTCAAAGCACATTTTTGTATGTATATGAGATTGGTTTATACCTAGCTAGTCTTTGAGTGAAACAGTCATAAAAACCTTAAAAATATTTCCAGTAAAGAGAACAAGTATATGAGCCATGGAAGAAGCATATTTGTCAGGAAGCAGAAGTAGGGAAAAACAGAAATGCTAAAAGCAGTAGAACATACAAAGAGTCACAGTACCTTTTAGTCTGAATAAAAGCAAAAATGTAAGATGCTCTACATTTATATGTTGAAACAAAAACAATGCAACATCAACTTTAGGTGAGAGAAGTCAGGAAATAATAGGATCAGAATCCTATTGCAGTTTAATAGTAAGGGAAAGCATTTACTCATTAAACATGATGCTCTATCCTGATAAAACAATTAGAACAAGGATCTGTCTGTTTCCTGAACCTGAATTCTTTCTGTGAAACAGAAGATATGCAAAACTGCAGTATATTAATCCTTGCGGATCCAAAGAGCTTTACTGAGATATACAAAGTAATCTTTGAGTAATACAAAGCAGACTTAATGATTATAAAGTTAAAGAGCATAGGAAAGACAAAGTCCATTGTCCTGTCATAAGGAATTTCTTTTAATATGGAGTTATTACCTTATTGCTAAGGACTGAACTGTGTTCCACCCAAAATCCCTATGTTGAAATTCTAATTCCCAACACTTCAGAATGTGACTTAGCTGGAGGTAGAGATTTTAAAGAGGTGATTAAGTTAAAATGAATCCTTTAGGACGAGTCTTCTTCCAGTATGACTATAGCCCTTATAAGAAAAGAAAATTTGGGCACACAGAGGTGGACTTCCAGCTTCCAAAAGTGTGAGAAAAATAAAATTCTGTTGCTTTTTGTTATAGCAACTCTAGCACATCAATATATTTACCATTGAATATATTTTGACAATACTTATGAATATAATCTATGCATATTATATTGTATTCAATGAACAAGATTCAATTTGGTCTATATTATCATTGTCCATCTGTAATATATGCTAATGATTGGTATACATTAATTTTCTAAAAATGTTAACATTTTCATGAACAAACACCATTTCAAAAGAGCTAAAATATAAATATCATTTGTGCATCTCCATGTCAAAGTGACTAATATCTAGCTTTCTAATTAAGGGCATGTTAACTATACATTAAAAGATGCTTACTCCTTGGAAAGAAAGTTATGACCAACCTAGATAGCATATTAGAAAGCAGAGATATTGCTTTACCAACAAAGGTCCGTCTCATCAAGACTATGGTTTTTCCAGTGGTCATGTATGGATGTCAGAGTTGGACTGCAAAGAAAGCTGAGCAACAAAGAATTGATACTTTTGAACTGTAGCATTGGAGAAGACTCTTGAGAGTCCCTTGGACTGCAAAGAGATCCAACCAATCCATTCTGAAGGAGATCAGCCCTGGGTGTTCTTTGGAAGAAATGATGCTAAAGCTGAAACTCCAGTACTTTGGCCACTTCATGCGAAGAGTTGACTCATTGGAAAAGACCCTGATGTTGGGAGGGATTGGGGGCAGGAGGAGAAGGGGACGACCAAGGATCAGATGGCTGGATGGCATCACTGACTCGATGGACGTGAGTCTGAGTGAACTCCAGGAGTTGGTGATGGACAGGGAGGCCTGGCTTGCTGTAATTCATGGAGTTGCAAAGAGTCAGACACTACTGAGTGACTGAACTGAACTGAACTGTACAGTTCTCTTTCAATGTGAATGCACATGACAAGTTAAATTTTAGAAAGAAAAACACAGATATTATCAGAATTTCTAACCCCAAACAATATGTTTTAAACTATAAAATATCCTTTATAATGATTAAACATTCTTTTTGTTGAATAGTATGCAGCAAAATAACAATATTAAAACACATCCTCTTGATTAAAGCTCCCGCTTTATGCTTACTAAAGAATTTCTCTTACTATTTCCTCTTCCTGACCTTTCTTACCAATTTCTAGTTTCAGGAAATACCTACAAAGTCAGTTCTATACAAAGAAGTGACAACATGTTTATAACAGAGAATGCATATATCTGCCTGATTCATAAGAAAAAAAGAGATTAGTCGTCCTTAGAAATAGTAGTTTTACTGAAAAATAATTTGGTACCATGCTTCCAACTTTGGAAAAAAATGGTTTAATGAAAACTGATATGGTGATTCCCAACCTGCTCAAACACTGAACATGAAATTCCACTCCCAATACTTTCCTAATGTATTGCATTATGAATTCTAAAATATTTGTGAGACTTTAGCACTCATTAAAGCTCAGAAACTGACACATAGTCAGTTTTTGGTATATATATCTTGAATGAATGAATTGAATATTTTGAAAATTATTGCACCATAATCTGAATGATCACTTAAATGTTTACACATCTTTGATATAATATGAACAACTATATGGGCTTCCCAGGTAGCTCAGTGGATAAAAGAATTCACCTGCAGCAGAGACATGCATGTTTGATCCCTGAGTCAGGAAGATCCCCTGGAGGGCATTGCAACCCACTCCAGTATTTCTGCTTGAAGAATCCCATGGACACAGGAACCTGGCAGGATACAGCCCACAGGGTCACCAAGAGTTGGACATGCTGAAGTGTCTGAGCAGACATGCATGCACTACACAGCTTGCTTTATGTTTGAAAGCAAAAGTGAAGTCACTCAGTCATGTCTGACTCTTTGCGACCCCATGGACTATAGCCTACTAGGCTCCTCCATCCATGGGATTTTCCAGGCAAGAGTACTTGAGTGGGTTGCCATTTCCTTCTCCAGGGGATCTTCCCAACCCAGGGATCAAACCCGGGCCTCTTGCATTGTAGACAGATGCTTTTACTGTCTGAGCCACCAGGGAGGCCTATATCGTTGCTTTAGGTTTAGGTACTAAATAAAACTATGATGAAGTGAATTAAATGGTTTTTATGGGTTTAGTCACACTGTGAAGGGAATTGCAAAACTGAATTATCTTTTGGATATATTATCCAGATTTATTACTGACAAATTGCTTATCATCACTTAATTCACTGACAGCAATATATTATTTTTGTATTAAAATGTGAGATGAAAATACTGAAACTGTAATTCAATTGTATTATCCAGCCCCTATATTTAATTGAGAATTAATCATGCATTTTAAAGCAGACAACAGTTAGTCCACACAAACTTTTACAAACCATTTGAATGACATGTTGAGACTATAAATTTCTGCAAACTTCTGATGTAAAGCAGGAGTCCCCTATACTACTCCTCACACACTATCTTAGCTCTCTAATTTGTGAATGTTAAAGAAGAATGCTTACCACTGTCTATTTGCTATTAATAAACATTAATTCAAATTTTGTTTTCCTTTTATACCCTCATTATAATTTTGAAAATCTTTAAGGACAATTTCTCTCTATTGGACATTTTTTTTAAGCAAAATCAAAAATTAAATCAAATATTTCACTTTTGTTTGACTCTTTGGAATCCTATAAATTAGGGAAAGAAAAATTCAAAACAACAACAAAAAAGTGGCCATGAAATTACCATATAATTTGAAGATTATGGCAAGATTATTGCCCTTAGTATTTTCTGAAAAATAAAACTTAAAGCTTGATAAGTTTGTTCATGGAATGTCTAGTCTTCTCTTGGTGATAAGCTAGTACATATTTTATACAAAGATGAATGTAACCCAGTTCCTAACTATATTGAATTTATAATATATTATAAATGATGATTAGTGATTCAGTTCCAAACAACAGTTGAGCACCTTTATAGAACATTCTTCTATGTTCTATGGTGTTATTTAAGGTAGTAAAATCTACTAAATAAATGCTCTCAGATAGTGATCTCTTTGGTAGGTAAGCTGTATGCAGTGCCATAAGGAGGGATTCTAGAGTAACAAATTCAGTGGTAGAGACTGTGTGTTCGAGTTCTCAGACCGGAGCAGTAAACATACACTTTTAGTCGGACAAATCAGTGAATGCTACCAGGTTTTCCACGCCTCAGTATTGGCTTAAATCTCCAAACTCATCACTAGAGATTCTTACAAGTAAGAAAAAAAAAAAAAAAAAAGCTAGCACTGGTAGAGAAGAATTTTATATAAATTGTATAATGACCACTCAATGTGCACTCTCATAAGGTAATAAGATGCCCTGAATGAGTTTTCCCTATATATTAATGGTCTTCAATTATGCTGCACTCACAATCTCAAAATCCATCACCAAAAAAGACATGATTAACTAACAAGGTTTTCTACACCAGTTGATAAAGTAACTAACTTTGCTCCTACTAAAGAAGAAAAACATGATGAGGAGGAGGGGCAGTGGAAGAAGAAGAGAGGAAAAGAGAAAGAGGAAAGAAGGAGAGTGTGGTAAAGGAGAGTACAAGGAGACATTATAGGAAGAGAGAAGAGGAAATGAGAATGTTTAGGAGGAAGAGGAGAAGAAAGGACAGGAGAGAATAAAATGAATTTAATTTTCATGAGTATTAACTATACTACTAAGTTATCCTATCTTTTGGAATCCTATGTTTGTTTTTCTATTTGTCAGCTTAAATTTATATAATTTTCCAGATTCCTGCTGGGTTAAAATGAAATATAAATACCTTTCCAGGTCTATGACTTTAATGTTTTAGATTCTATAATTTTTTCAATTTCTTCACAGATCACTCTTCTTCTTGATCACTGTGTTGTAGCCACTAAATTCATTCAGTTCTTGGCTTCTTTGAGTTTTCTCTTCTTTGAAGTCTCAGAATATATTTTATCTTCTGACATTCTTCCAAGACTGGTTGTTTGAATAGCTAATACCATGTATGCCACATTCTATAAGAAAGTCAGTGTCATTATTATTTAAGGTATCTCTTCATCTGCATATTGCAGTACTCTGTATTGTTTACTATATTTTGCAATTTTGTGCCTTTTTCTTTACCTTTATTTAAATTACATCCTTACTACACAAAAAATAAGGCAGGAATAACACGTGCTTTATTGATCATTGACTACATAATGTTCTAGATAAGTATGACTCAGAAAATAGATGCTCAAGAAAACAATTTTTAAACAATTCAAATAATACATAAATTAAGATATAAATTAAAAAGTAAATGCTTTCTCTTTTTTATACTCCTTATGGTTCCAATTTTCTTATTATTTGATAGCTTTTTGAGATTTCCAAACTTCCATTTATCTGGAATTAATTATTCTTTGACTCTGACCACATTTTCATTCCAAAATTTGCTTTGATTTTTTTCTTTTTGGCCAGAATCTTGAGTCTCATTTCACCATAAAATGTCAAACATAAAAAAATGTTATATATTAATTCATATTTTGAAAACACAGCAGGCCTTTATTAGTACTTAAATAATAACCAATACTTGCTTTTTTTTTTCTTGTTGGTAGAATTTGTTTACAATATGACAAGAGTAAAAATCTGACAGTCAAATATGATAGGCCCACTCTTAGCAGTGATTATCTTACAAGTCTGTAAAATGGCCAAATTTTGACAAAAGAGATACATAAAGAGAAATAGTCTGTTATGGATTTTTATGTTCTGTCCAAACACAAAATAGTTTCCTGTTGGTAACAAAATTTATCTTCAGAAACTATCATTGTATTATATAATTGCCAGTGATGAACAAACTGAGCCATGGACAGATTAAAAAGTTTCAAATGTTTGGCTGATATTATCCCTCTCTCTTTTTTGTCTTAAGGGAGATGAAGAAGGCAGAAAAGATTTGACAGTCAACCTCACTTCTCTTACATTGTATATAAAAGAACACAGAGTGGGGCTCAACATCCTGACCAGAACATAGTGGTTTGGAAGACAAAAGGACCTGAAACTCTACCAAGTATTGTTGTTGTTGTTGTTCAGTTGCCAAGTCATGTCTGACTTTTTGCAACCCCATGGACTGCAGCACGCCAGGCATCCCAGTACTTTACTATCTCTCAGAGTTTGCTCAAATGTATGTCCATTGAGTCTGTGATGCCATTCAATCATCTTACCCTCTGTTGCCTCTTTCTACTGCCTGCAATCTTTCACAATATAAGGGTCTTTTCCAGTGAGTCGGCTCTTTATATCAGATGGCCAAAGTATTGGAGCTTCAGTTTCAACATCAGTCCTTCCAATGAATATTTAAGGTTTATTTCCTTCAGGATTGACCGGTTTGATCGCCTGCTTCCAAGGGACTTCTCCAGCACCACAATTTAATAAATGCATTAATTCTTCAGTGCTCAGCTTTCTTTATGGTCCAACTCTCACATTAGTACATAACTTTTAGACAAACCATAGCTTTGACTATACCATTTGTTGGCAAAGTAATGTCTCTGCTTTTTAATACACTGTCTAGGTTTGTCATAGTTTTTCTAGCAAGGAGCAAGTGTCTTTTAATTTCCTAGCTGCAGTAACAATCTGCAGTGATTCTGGAGCCCAGGAAAAGAATGTCTGTCATTCACTGTTTCCATTTTTTCACCATCTATTTGCCATGAAGTAATGGGACCAAATTCTATGATCTTAGTCTTCTGAATATTGTTTTAAGCCAGGTTTTCAGCTCTCCTATTTCATCTTCATCAAGAGATTCTTTAGTTCCTTTTCTTCCGTTAGGGTGGTATCATTTGCATATCTGAAGTTGTTGGCATTTCTCCTGGCAATCTTGATACCAGCTTGTGAATAATCCAGCCCAGCAGTAATGCTGTATTCTGCATAGAAGTTAAATAAGCAGGGTGGTAATATACAATCTTGATGTACTCCTTTCTCAATTTTGATGCAGTCCATTGTTCCATGACCAGTTCTAACTGGAAATCTGTACTTGAAGAACAGAGGATGGAGACATCCTTTCAATCATCTTCTAATAATGAAAAATGGTCCTATTGAAAACTTAGACTTTCTTTTTGTGCTCTAAGTGGACAAAACTACAGTGTAAGTTATAAGAAGGCAATTTTTTTCTATCCATAAAAATGCATTTCCTAACTATTTAGCCATATAAAATTTTCATGAGCTGACTCATAAATAGTGAGTTCCTTATTACTGTAGGAATTTGTATTCGTATATGGAACTGTTATTACTTAAGATTCAGTGACTTTACAGTATTTTTTTTCTTTATTTTAAGTGTAACTGTTGATTCCCCACAACCCTCCTGCCCCAAATAAAATCTTGCCTAGAATTCCAGTTTATAAATCAGGTAAGCACAATAATCCTAGCTTGGATTGGGGTTAAACTTCCAGTGAAGAATCCTAGTATCCCAGAGAACACTACTTGAAAACCATTAAATATTAAGTTTTGGATGAGGAATAGAATCTCTGAAGCCCTTTCTTTCTGAAAATCTATGAACAAATTAAGGCATTTCATATAGTGACACTCATCCATTCTCTTGATTTTGGATAAGGCAAACAATCTTAAATGTTCAGGTTATTTCTTTCTCCTTTCCCTATCTCTCTTCCTCTCTTTTATTTTTTGGTTGTACTGGGTCTTTATTGTTGTGCATGGACTTTCCCTAGTTGCAGTGAGCAGGGGTTATTTCTTTATTTATTTTGTGGTGCATGGGCTTTTTATTGTAGTGCTTTCTTGCATTATCTTTGTTCTGTCTTAATGGAGCTAAAGGAGGCCAAGAAGAACATAATCAACCATAAAATTTTATTTTATTCCACTCTTCTTGCCATATTCCACCTTCTCACCTGCTTCTTACCATGAGAAGAAACAAGAAGTGAGAAAAAATGGGGAGCTGTTTGGCCATTAGAGTACTAGAGCCTGGTTTCTATACTTTTTCAGAACTGTATTTCATGCTATAGAGACTGTGTGCTGTTGCATTAAATTTTATGTAGAAAAAGTATCATTTTGTTTTACCATGGACTTTTAAATGGTTTTCCTCTACATTTTAAACTGAAGATGAATAAGGGCATTTTGATGGATGTAGAGGAAACCAAGACTTTTAAAAGTTATTCCACCCAAGTAACAGTCCTATAACTACTGCTGCTGCTGTTAAGACTGCTGCTTCAGTCATGTCCAACTCTGTGCGACCTCAAAGACAGCAGCCCACCAGGCTCGCCTGTCCCTAGGATTTCCCAGGAAAGAACACTGGAGTGGGTTGCCATTTCCTCTCCAATGCATAAGTGAAAAGTGAAAGTAAAGTCGCTCAGTCATGTCTGACTCTTTGCAACCCCATGGACTGCAGCCTACCAGGCTTCTCTGCCCATGGGATTTTCCAGGCAAGAGTACTGGAGGGGTTGCCATTCCCTTCTCTGAACCTACTTAAATATTCCTCAGAAAATTCTTTATTTACTTCCAAATGCCATCTTTAAGCTACATATCTTCAAGGATCCTCATCATCTACCTTCCGTAAAACAACATGGTATCTATTAATAAATAAAATATCACAGATTGGAAAACAGAGCAAGAAACAGTCTCTCTTCATAAGGCTTCAAATGTCTAAATATTTTACCTGTTTCTGATTTTTATATAATATTTTACCTATAATATCAAGCCAACATAGGAAAAAAAGTGATCAAAATGGCCAACAGCGAAATTGGAAAACTGAACCTCCAATGTCTCTGCAGCATTCCAGGCCTTCCTGTCCATTACCAACTCCCAGAGTTTACTCAAACTCATATCCATTGAGTCGGTGATGCCATCCAACCATCTCATCCTCTGTTGATGGATCAAGACCATCCCCAAGAAAAATAAATGCAAAAAAGGCAAACTGGTTGTTTGAGGAGGCCTTACAAATAGCTGTGAAAAGAAGAGAAGTGAAAGGCAAAGGAGAAAAGGAAAGATATACCCATATGAATGCAGAGTTCCAAAGAATAGCAAAGAGAGATGAGAAAGCTTTCCTCAGTGATCAATGCAAAGAAATAGAAGAAAACAATAGAATGGGAAAGACTAGAGATCTCTTCAAGAAAATTAGAGACACCAAGGGAACATTTCATGAAAAGATGGGCACAATAAAAAACAGAAACCGTATGGACTTACAGAAGCAGAAGATATTAAGAATAGGTGGCAAGAATACACAGAAGAATGATACAAAAAAAGATCTTCATGACCCAGATAATCATGATGGTGTGATCACTCACCTAGAACCATACATCTTGGAACATAAAGTCAAGAGGGCCTTAGGAAGTGTTACTACAAACAAAGCTAGTGGAGGTGATGGAATTCCAGTTGAGCTATTCCAAATCCTGAAATATGATGCTGTGAAAGTGCTGCACTCGATATTCCAACAAATTTTGAAAACTCAGCAGAGGCCACAGACTGAAAAAGGTCAGTTTTTATTCCAATCTCAAAGAAAGGCAATGCTAAAGAATGCTAATCTACCACACAATTGCACTCATCCTACACACTAGCAAAGTAATGTTCAAAATTCTCCAAGCCAAGCTTCAACAGTATGTGAACTAAGAACTTCCAGACGTTCAAGCTGGATTTAGAAGAGGCAGAGGAACCAGAGATCAAATTGCCAACATCCGCTGGATCATGGAAAAAACAAGAGAGTTCCAGAAAAAGATCTATTTCTGCTTTATTGACTATGCCAAAGCCTTTGACTGAGTTGATCACAATAAACTGTGGAAAATTCAGAAAGAGATGGGAATACCAGAACACCTGACCTGCCTCCTTAGAAATCTGTATGCAGGTCAGGAAGCAACGGTTAGAACTAGACCTGGAACAACAGTCCAATTCCAAGTTGGGAAAGAAGTACATCATGGCTGTATATTGTCACCCTGCTTATTTAACTTATATGCAGAGTAAATCATGAGAAATACTGGGCTGGATGAAGCATAAGCGGGAATAAAAATTGCTGGGAGAAATATCAATGACCTCAGATATGCAGAAGTCACCACCCTTATGGCAGAAAGCTAAGAAAAACTAAAGAGCTTGTTGAAAATGAAAGAGCAGAGTGAAAAAGTTGGCTTAAAGCTCAACATTCAGAAAATGAAGTTCATGAGATCTGGTCCCATCACTTCATGGCAAATAGATGGATAAACAGTGGAAACAGTGATAGAATTTATTTTTTGGTCTCCAAAATCACTGGAGATAGTGATTGCAGCCATTAAATTAAAACTCCCTTGCTCCTTGGAAGAAATGCTATGACCAAACTAGACAATTATTAAAAAGCAGAGACATTACTTTGCCAACAAAGGTTTGTCTGTCAAAACTATGGTTTTTTCAGTGGTCATGTATGGATGTGAGAGTTGATCTATAAAGAAAGCTTGGTGGTGACAAATTTATGCTTTTGAACTGTGGTGCTGGAGAAAACTCTTGAGAGTCCATTGGACTCAAGGAGATCAAATCAGTCCATCCTAAAGGAACTCAGTTTTGAATATTCATTGGAAAGACTGATGGTGAAGTGGAAACTCCAATAATTAGGTCACCTGATGTGAAGAACTGGCTCATTTGAAAAGACCCTGATGCTGGGTAAGAATGAAGGCGGGAGGAAAAGGGGATGACAGAGGATGAGATGGTTGGATGGCTTCACTGACTCAATGGACATGAGTTTGAGTAAATTCTGGACATTGGTGATTAACAAGCAGGCCTGGTATTCTGGAGTCCATGGGATCATAAAGAGTCGGATACGACTGGAGCGACTGAACTGAGCTGAACTGAATGCACTCTGCTAAGATATCCCTCACTTGTAGCCAAAAAAGAAAAGCAAATGATAGACAAGCATAAAACAAAATACCATATTATCATATTAAAATGTATAAAACTCCATCATTACTCATGTTTAAATATAGCATAGTGACTCACCTTGAATCCTGTCTTATTGATTCAGAGTTCTTGTCAGAATATAAAATTTCTAATATCCTTAAGGTTTTTTGAGGGGGTGGTATTAGATGTTTCTACTAATTATAAATGTCTTTTGATGGCAAAAAGTATTTGTTGTATATTTCTTCCAACTTTTAGATTTTATCTCTTTGATTTAGTTTACATATGGTTTTCAAGCTGTTGTCTTATATAAATAAATATATATATATATATACTCACGCACATATAATTTATTTATACACATATACAAGCCATTAGCAACTAACTTTTTAATTCTTGTACATTTTATAATAGCTATGTTGGCATATTTCATTTTCATGACTTCTATGTTTGTTCTTTTGCTTATTTCTGAATTTATGGCATATCATAAATGGCCAACTTTTCAGAAATCTAATCCCAAAGTGACTTCTTAGACCTTTTTGGCTAGTGTTCCAAATATCTCTAGATGTCAAGTCTCCTATAAACATCTCCCACTCTTACACCAGTCCTTATAAACTCCAGTGACTCAGTCTTCCACTCTTATGCTCATATAATTAGACTCATTTGCATATCATTGTCCTAATAGCCAGAGAATATATTATATGTTCATAAGCAAGTAGCCAAATGTATGTACATCAAGCAAATGCATTTTATTTCTTGTTTTACCTTACAATATTGTATTGGTTTTGCAAATGCATTTTAAAGTTACCAAATGTATCAGAAAATTCCGTTTGATTTCTCCTTTTTTAATTTTTATTTTTACTTTATTTTACTTTACATTACTATATTGGTTTTGCCATACATCAACATGAATCCGTCTCGAGTGTACATGAGTTCCCAATCCTGAACCTCCCCCACCTCCCACCCCATATCAACTCTCTGGATCATCCCCGTGCACCAGTCCCAAGCATCCTGTATCCTGTATTGAACATAGACTGGTGATTTGTTTCTTACCTAATAGTATACATGTTTCAGTGCCATTCTCCCAAATCATCCCACCCTCTCCCTCTCCCTCAGAGTCCAAAAGTCCATTCTATACATCTATGTCTCTTTTGCTGTCTTGCATACATGGTTATCATCACCATCTTTCTAAATTCCATATATATTATATACTCACGCACATATAATTTATTTATACACATATACAAGCCATTAGCAACTAACTTTTTAATTCTTGTACATTTTATAATAGCTATGTTGGCATATTTCATTTTCATGACTTCTATGTTTGTTCTTTTGCTTATTTCTGAATTTATGGCATATCATAAATGGCCAACTTTTCAGAAATCTAATCCCAAAGTGACTTCTTAGACCTTTTTGGCTAGTGTTCCAAATATCTCTAGATGTCAAGTCTCCTATAAACATCTCCCACTCTTACACCAGTCCTTATAAACTCCAGTGACTCAGTCTTCCACTCTTATGCTCATATAATTTAGACTCATTTGCATATCATTGTCCTAATAGCCAGAGAATATATTATATGTTCATAAGCAAGTAGCCAAATATATGTACATCAAGCAAATGCATTTTATTTCTTGTTTTACCTTACAATATTGTATTGGTTTTGCAAATGCATTTTAAAGTTACCAAATGTATCAGAAAATTCCGTTTGATTTCTCCTTTTTTAATTTTTATTTTTACTTTATTTTACTTTACATTACTATATTGGTTTTGCCATACATCAACATGAATCCGTCTCGAGTGTACATGAGTTCCCAATCCTGAACCTCCCCCACCTCCCACCCCATATCAACTCTCTGGATCATCCCCGTGCACCAGTCCCAAGCATCCTGTATCCTGTATTGAACATAGACTGGTGATTTGTTTCTTACCTAATAGTATACATGTTTCAGTGCCATTCTCCCAAATCATCCCACCCTCTCCCTCTCCCTCAGAGTCCAAAAGTCCATTCTATACATCTATGTCTCTTTTGCTGTCTCGCATACATGGTTATCATCACCATCTTTCTAAATTCCATATATATGTGTTAGTATACTGTATTGGTGTTTCTCTTTCTGGCTTACTTCACTCTGTATAATCAGTTCCAGTTTCATCCATCTCATTAGAACTGATTCAAATGTATTCTTTTTAATGGCTGAATAATACTCCATAAATTTTTGTCATTATAAATTGTGCTGTAATAAAATATTTTGTCCATATTTTGTATCTCATACTTCATTGACAATTACCATTCTTAGTTGTTTGCTATAATAATCAATATGTTACATTATCTTGAAGTTAGGGTAAACTGATAATTGCAAATAGGAGGAAATATATTTCTGTTTTTAGCAGCCATTTTAAGCAAAGAAATTAAGGGTCTCTTTGTCAATGAGCACTTTTATTCTGAGTACAAAGTCATGGATTTAGAATTAAGAGTACAAAATAAAGCATTATGACTCAGGGATATCGCCTGTGGTCCCAGATCTTAACCCCACTTAAAATATAAACACATACACCTAGAAACATTAGTCCTGCAGTTCTCTCACCATCTGGTTAGTCTTTCCTAAGCCTTACTCTTTTAGTTAAAGTTTCAAATTTCAGTAGAGTTTGCTCACAGAGCTCTAACTGTGCCAAAACATAAAACATAAAAGTGTTTTCTCTATAGTTCCACAACATGATCTATAACTGCAGAATTTTCATTTATTTCCTTATGTCATCAATGTTGCTTCATGTAAGCTTCTACTATTAGATGCATACACATTTTCAATTTTTAAGTCTTCCTAACATATTTTTCCCTTGCATCACTCTGATATGTTTCTCTTTATCTCTACTCTGGTAAACTTTTTTGTTTGGAAGTTATATTTACCTGTGTTTTAGGAGTAATTCCAGACTTATGTGTTTTGTTTACATACTATATCTTTCTATTTGTTTGTTTGCTTTAATAATCTTTGTGGTGACATTTAAGTTTTGCTTTTTAGTATATAAAGTGAAGTGAAGTCACTCAGTCATGTCCGACTCTTTGTGACCCCGTGGACTGTAGCCTACCAAGCTCCTCTGTCCATGGGATTCTCCAGGCAAGAATACTGGAGTGGGTTGCCATTTCCTTCTCCAGGGGATCTTCCCGACCCAGGGATTGAACCCAGGTTTCCCGCATTGGAGGCAGATGCTTTAACCTCTGAACCACCAGGGAAGCCTTTTAGTATATAGTTGTTATATTCAATTTGTGCTACAGTAACTATGTTAAATTCTACCTTGGACATTTTGAAAATTATGATGCTTTTTAATTGCAGTAGTTAGACAGCTGGGTCTTCCCTAGTGGTTCAGTGGTAAAGAACCTATCTGCGAATGCAGAAAAGGAGAGTTTGATCCCTGGGTGGGAAAGATCCCCTGAAGAAGCAAATGGGAAATCATTCCAGTATTCTTCCCTGGGAAATCCTGTGGACAGAGGAGCCTGATGGTCACAATAGTTCATGAGGTCACAAAAGACTTGGACACAGCTTAGCAACCGAAAAAAAAAAAACAAATGATTGAATGTAATTAGGGATATGGTTCGGAGAAGGCAATGGCACCCCACTCCAGTACTCTTGCCTGGAAATCCCATGGGCAGAGGAGCCTCCTAGGCTGCAGTCCATGGGGTCACTGGGAGTTGGACACGACTGAGCGACTTCACTTTTACTTCTCACTTTCATGCATTGGAGAAGGAAATGGCAACCCATTCCAGTGTTCTTGCCTGGAGAATCCCAGGGACGGGGGAGCCTGGTGGGCTACCGTCTATGGGGTCGCACAGAGTCGGACACGACTGAAGCGACTTAGCAGCAGCAGCAGCAGCAGGGATATGGTTGAATTTAGGCCTATTAAATTTATTTATCATTTGTTTTCTGATTAATCTCTTTTGCTTGTAAGTTTCATCTTTTGCCCTATTTTCTTGATGTTTTTGTATAATGTTAAATTATATAATGGTTCATAGGCTATAGTTGCTCTGAGGATTACAATATAAGTATCAGTTCAGTTCAGTCCTCAGTTGTGTCCTATTCTTTGTGACCCCATGCAACTGCAGCAGGCAGGCTTCCTTGTCCATCACCGGAAGCTTGCTCAAACTCATATCCATCGAGTCAATGATGCCATCCACCCGTCTCATCTCTGTCTTACCCTTCTCCTCCTGACTTCAAACTTTAACAGCATCAGTTCAGTTCAGTTCAGTCGCTCAGTCGTGTCCTACTTTTGGGACCCCAGAATCGCAGCACGCCAGGCCTCCCTGTCCATCACCGACTCCCAGAGTTCACTCAGACTCACGTCCATTGAGTCTTTGATGCCATCCAGCCATCTCATCCTCGGTCGTCCCCTTCTCCTCCTGCCCCCTATCCCTCCCAGCATCAGGGTCTTTTCCAATGAGTCAACTCTTCGCATGAGGTGGCCAAAGTACTGGAGATTCAGTTTTAGGATCATTCCTTCCAAAGAAATCCCAGGGTTGATCTCCTTCAGAATGGACTGGTTGGATCTCCTTGCAGTCCAAGGGACTCTCAAGAGTCTTCTCCAACACCACACTTCAAAAGCATCAATTCTTCGGCGCTCAGCCTTCTTCACAGTCCAACTCTCACATCCATACATGACCACAGGAAAAACCATAGCCTTGACTAGACGGACCTTAGTCGGCAAAGTAATGTCTCTGCTTTTGAATATACTATCTAGGTTGGTCATAACTTTTCTTCCAAGGAGTAAGCGCCTTTTAATTTCATGGCTGCAGTCACCATCTGCAGTGATTTTGGAGCCCTCTCACGTCCATTGAGTCTTTGATGCCATCCAGCCATCTCATCCTCTGTCGTCCCCTTCTCCTCCTGCCCCCTATCCCTCCCAGCATCAGGGTCTTTTCCAATGAGTCAACTCTTCGCATGAGGTGGCCAAAGTACTGGAGATTCAGTTTGAGGATCATTCCTTCCAAAGAAATCCCAGGGTTGATCTCCTTCAGAATGGACTGGTTGGATCTCCTTGCAGTCCAAGGGACTTTCAAGAGTCTTCTCCAACACCACAGTTCAAAAGCATCAATTCTTCCACGCTCAGCCTTCTTCACAGTCCAACTCTCACATGACCACAGGAAAAACCATAGCCTTGACTAGACGGACCTTCGTCGGCAAAGTAATGTCTCTGCTTTTGAATATACTTTCTAGGTTGGTCATAACTTTTCTTCCAAGAAGTAAGCGTCTTTTAATTTCATGGTTGCAGTCACCATCTGCATCAGAGTCAGTTATTTTTTTCAAATAAGTCAGTTCTTTGCATCCCCGGTGGCTCAGACGGTAAAGCTTCTGCTGCACTGCAGGAGACCTGGGTTCGATTCCTTGGTTGGGAAGATCCCCTGGAGAAGGAAATGGCAATCCACTCCAGCACTCTTGCCTGGAAAATCCCATGGACGGAGGAGCCTGATAGGCTACAGTCCATGGGGTCGAAGAGTCAGACACGACTGAGTGATTTAACTTTTCACTTTCACTTTTGCATCAGGTGGCCAAAATATTGGAGTTTCAGCTTCAGCATCAGTGCTCCCAATGAATATTCAGAACTGATTTACTTTAGGATTGTCTGGTTAGATTTCCTTGCAGCCCAAGGGACTCTCAGTCTTCTCCAACACCACAGTTCAAAAATATCAATTATTCACTGCTCAGCTTTCTTTATAGTCCAATTCTCACATCCATACACTACTGCTGGAAAAATCATAGCTTTGACTAGATGGACCTTTGTTGGCAAAGGAATGTCTTTGCTTTTTAATATGTTAAGTTGGTCATAGCTTTTCTTCCAAGCTTCTTTTAATTTCATGGCTGCAGTCACCATCTGCAGTGATTTTGGAGCCCCCCCAAAAAAACAAAGCCTGTCACTGTTTCCATTGTTTCCCCATCTATTTGCCATAAAGTGGTGGGACCATGTACCATGATCTTCGTTTTCTAAATGTTGAGTTTTAAGCCAGCTTTTTCACTCTCCTTTTTCACTTTCATCAAGAGGCTCTTTAGTTCCTCTTCGCTTTCTGCCATAAGAGTCGTTTCATCTGCATTTATCTGAGGTTATTGACATTTCTCCCAGCAACTTGATTCCAGCTTGCACTTAATTCAGCCCAGCATTTCACATGATGTACTTACTCTGCATATAAGTTAATAAGCAAGATGACAATAAACAGCCTTGACATACTCCTTTCCCAATTTGGAACCGGTTAGTATCAGTTAACTTACTGTGAAGATTGACCACTTCTATTAAAATATAAAAGATTTGCAACCATATACAATCTCTTCTCTTCGCTAGGCCTTTTATGTTACTGTTATGGTATCTATTATATATCCACACATTTTAAACCTTACCTCTCTTAAGTAGAAAGATCAGTCTTTTATATTTATCCAGCTGTATAGTGTTTTTCTTCTCATTCCTTATTTCCCCTCAATTCATTTTCTCTGGTATTATTTCCTTGTAGACATAACTTTCTTTAGAAATACTTGTGAAGGATGTTTGCTGTTTTGAATTCTTTTAGCTTCTTTTTTCATTCTTTGGGAATGCTTTCATTTCACCTTAATTCCTAAAAGATATTTTCTCAAGATATAGAGTTCTAGGTTGGAAGGCTTTTCTTTCAGTTTTAAAGACATCATGTCAATGTATTTTTATTTCCTTTTTTTTTAATGAGTGAATTGAAGTCATGTGAATTATTATTTCCCTCTATATTATGTGTTATATTCTCTCAGTTCAGTTCAGTTCAGTCGCGCAGTCGTGTCCGACTCTTTGCGACCCCATGAATCGCAGTACGCCAGGCCTCCCTGTCCATCACCAACTCCCGGAGTTCACTCAGACTCACGTCCATTGAGTCTGTGATGCCATCCAGCCATCTCATCCTCGGTCGTCCCTTTCTCCTCCTGCCCCCAATCCCTCCCAGCATCAGGGTCTTTTCCAATGAGTCAACTCTTCGCATAAGGTGCCCAAAGTACTGGAGCTTCAGTTTTAGCATCATTCCTTCCAAAGAAGTCCCAGGGTTGATCTCCTTCAGAATGGACTGGTTGGATCTCCTTGCAGTCCAAGGGACTCTCAAGAGTCTTCTCCAACACCACAGTTCAAAAGCATCAATTCTTCTGCGCTCAGCCTTCTTCACAGTCCAACTCTCACATCCATACATGACCACAGGAAAAACCATAGCCTTGACTAGACGGACCTTAGTCGGCAAAGTAATGTCTCTGCTTTTGAATATACTATCTAGGTTGGTCATAACTTTTCTTCCAAGGAGTAAGCGCCTTTTAATTTCATGGCTGCAGTCACCATCTGCAGTGATTTTGGAGCCCAAAAAAACAAAGTCTGACACTGTTTCTACTGTTTCCCCATCTATTTCCCATGAAGTGATGGGGCCAGATGCCATGATCTTCGTTTTCTGAATG
>SJXQ01007015.1:0-42849 GCA_006408695.1 Aepyceros melampus | reverse complement strand
TACTGTTCATGGGGTTCTCAAGGCAAGAATACTGAAGTGGCTTGCCATTCCCTTCTCCAGTGGACCACATTCTGTCAAGGGCTCTTGAGAGATGTATATGTTTGGAGGGGGATAGGAGTCTCTAGTGGCAGTTTCCATTAGAATTCCATAGATATGTGAAGTAATCCATATTAGGACGAAGGGGTGGAAATGTCCATAGCTATGAGATAATAATGAATTCCTAACAAAATGAATTATAAACCTAAAACATTATTTTTTAAAAACATTGAGATTTAGATGTTTAACCATCAAAGATTTAACACATTATTGACCCAGGGATTTTTGCAGAAACTAACACCTGTGACCAGCTATATGTTATGTAAGTGAATATTGAAACATCTCCAGTCAATAATGTTCAAGTGACAAAAGACATTAATATGTCTCTGGTCCGTAATAGACGTTTACCAGGTAGATTACTCGTGGGGCTTAGGCAGTTTAACCAACAGTGCCATTTTATTTCGCCTTTAAGAGTACCCAGGATGGCCAACTCTGAGGCATTCTCATGTCTGAATTCCTGCTGCCAAGCTCCTGCAGTTCTTCTGTCAGACAAGAAGAAGTGTGGGTTTCTGTGGAGCCACCTTTCACAATAACCAAGCTTGTATAAAGATTCCTCATTTTCTAGATGCAGTGAACCCAATTAGAACTTGAAATTCATCCCACAGCTCTCCTACTCACTATTTCAGACATAATAAGTTAATTGGCAATAGTTTTTTTTTTTTAATTTCCTTGAAATAGTGAAAGACATATTGTTGTGACAGAGAAACTGATGATAATATTAAAAACTGAGAATTCTGGGTGTGGAATCTCAGGAAAAAAAAACAAAGTCAATATAAAATTCAATATTCTTCTGCCTGGATTTGAAAGCTTGCAAATCTATTGAGTGTATCTCTATATCTTTTTTTTTCATCCAATCCTTCCCTGCATCCCATACTTAACCAGTCTCGTCTCCTTCATCTTTTTCTCTCATGAAGATTCCTCTATGTGGCCACATTTCTTCTCATTTCCCTTTTAACATTTGTCATGCTTTCCAACTCTATTCAGATTCTTCCTCACAGCTAAAATGAGTATGTATTAAGTAAACTTCATGTAAATTGATTTTTTCCCTTAAAAATGGGATGCAAAACTTGTAAGTGAAGACTTTGTCACCCTTAAAATATGTAAAGTTATAAATAATATGGGCTTCCCAGGTGGTACACTGGCAAAGAATCCACCTGCCAATGCAGGAGACTCAAGAGACTTGGAGTCAATCCCTGGGTCAGGAAGATCTGTTGGATAAGGAAATGGCAACTCACTCCAGTATTCTTGCCTGGAAAATTCCATGGACAGAAGAACTTAGCAGGCTACAGCCCATGAGGTCCCAAAGAGTCCGACACAACTGAGCACAATGAGCATGAATAATATAGACATTTTGGAGGCTCAATAAAGTTTGACTTTGTGTGAATGTGGTTCAGACACCTTCTGTGTTGTATGTAAAACAGCTTTGCTTGTTTTGAGACCCAGAATCAATGTTCAAGGCATCTGGGGTCAGAATAAAGTATCCAGCCTTGAGACCAAATGAAATTTGAGGACCAAACATTAGCACAAGTAGTGGATAGAGGTGGGATGGCATCAAATTTGAGGAATGCTTGAAATGATCAATTAATAATATGTAGGTACCAGAGATTGGAGTAGCACCCCTTTTTTTCCAGTTTCTGAAATTGCAGGGTAAAAAGGAAAGGATAGGATGGAGAATTTTCCTTTTAGAAATCTATATAATTATTATCAAAACTTCATTTAAAGCCATATATAAATTAAGTGAATCTATTACAGTATGATTTGCTATTACATTTATGTAGTAAGGGCTTCCCTGATGGCTCAGTGGTGAAGAATTCACCTGCAATGCAGGAGACACGGATTCCTGCATTCCTGGGTCAGGAAGATCCCCTGGAGGAGGAAATGGCAACTCACTTCAGTATTCTTGCCTGGAAAATTCCATGGACAGACCAGTCTGGTGGGCCACAGACCATCTGGTGTGCCACAGTCCAGAGGTTCACAAAGAGTTGGACATGACTGAGCACTCACTCATGTATGTAATAAACTGGAGGGAAAGCTGTTTCTCATGGTGCAAAAACAAACCAAAAGAAGGATCAGTTCAGTTCAGTTCAGTTGCTCAGTTGTGTCCGACTCTACGACCCCATGAATCGCAGCACGCCAGGCCTCCCTGTCCATCACCATCTCCCAGAGTTCACTCAGACTCACGTCCATCGAGTTGGTGATGCCATCCAGCCATCTCATCCCTCTGTCGTCCCCTTTAAGGGACTCTCAAGAGTCTTCTCCAACACCACACTTCAAAAGCATCAATTCTTCGGCGCTCAGCTTTCTTCACAGTCCAACTCTCGCATCCATACATGACCACTGGAAAAACCATAGCCTTGACTAGACAGACCTTTGTTGGCAAAGTAATGTCTCTGCTTTTGAGTAAGCTATCTAGGTTGGTCATATCGTTTCTTCCAAGGAGTAAGCGTCTTTTAATACATTTGGTTTAACCAGTAACTAAGTTTATGTGGTAGCCCCTTTTCCTTATGGCAGTGTTACAGTGATCTACATTGTAATTGTGAAGAGGAATGTATAAAAATGGAGCAGTGAACTGAACTAAAATTCATGGTTATACAAAACTCAAGTTCTTTGTGATACATCATGGTCATCACCAAGAAGTTTAAACTGTAGAAATAATGATAGTAAATTATCAGATTAGGTTTTTCCACATTTACAGTTGTCAACTAAATATTTACTAGCAAGTATAAAATAATTCATTAACCTGTTCTATAAGCTTGAAGAAGTCCCAGCTGTATGTCCTTGAAGGTGTCCCAGTGACCCACTCGTATCAAACCTTCACTTTTGACAAATATAAAGATTCCTGAGGTAGGAATGGCAGGTTTTCATGGCATCAGACAACTGTAATCATCCAGAAGTCACAACTAGACAGAAAACTACTTGAAGATTTAGGAGAGTACATCATCTCTAAGAATAAACAGACCTCATTAAGTTTTATAACCTGTCCGTAAAATGGAGGGAGTGTCTCTAAAATGCTTTAGCCAATCTGTGTGTCTAATGTGCCTCTGCTTTTGCTCATGAGAGCTCATATGCAGTATTCATCCGCTTGTTTTCATTCCTTGTTTTCACCAATAGATATGCATTTTTGTCATCAGTTGTTGACATGCAAATAACAAAGGTGCCTCTAGTAGCCTCCTCAAGTATATGGACTTTATTATTCGAATCCCACAAAATTGTTCCTGGTCTGTGATTCTTACGTAGATGCAACACTCTTACTAATACACACCTTTAATCACATTGCATTTTAAAGTAAATTCTTGGCATTATAAAAATAATATAACCATTTGACCTATAAAATACCCTGTTGAGTGCCAAAATGTAAGTTGTTATCTGGAGTTTTGGAATTAATGGCAGAATTTTTATGTAACTTTATTTTTTAAAAATTCACCTTATGTTTTAATTTAAACTTAACATTCTTTCCTCATAAATGTCCAACATGTAATTAAATGTAATCTTTTTCCATTTTACAAGTCTATCTACAGTTGAAACATCCTCTAACTCTGACACTTTTGCTAGTTGTATTCATGGACAAGATTGTACTTTGTTGATTGCTTATGCAGTTGATTAAACCCTGTATGAGAGCTGACTGGGTAAGAAATCAGGAAACCAGAATTATCTTACTTAGTCACTTCATAGCTTTATAAGAATAAAGGAATCATTCAGCTGGAATATATTCAGAGAAACATCTTTTTTTTAAATTTATCTTTCTTTACTCCCAATACATTTTATTAAAATAATGTATAAGAAATCAACTAGAACTTATGTGTCTTTAAGCAGCTTTGGAAAGTAAAATACGCTTTGATGGACATATTTTATCAAGAAATAATTTACCCACCAGGCAGAAATATTTTTTGATTGTCATAATGATAAAATATAAAAGCAAAAGCTGTGTGATTTGGGCAAGTTTCTTAACTTCTCTAAATTCTGTTTCCTCATAAGTAAAATGAAGTTCACAGTTTAAAGATTAATAAGATAATATTTGGAGAAGGCAATGGCAACCCACTCCAGTACTCTTGCCTGGAAAATCCCGTGGACGGAGGAGCCTGGTAGGCTGTAGTCCATGGGGTTGCTAAGAGTCAGACACGACTGAGCAACTTCACTTTCGCTTTTCACTTTCATGCATTGGAGAAGGAAATGGCATCCCATTCCAGTATTCTTGCCTGGAGAATCCCAGGGATGGGCGAGCGTGGTGGGCTGCCATCTATGGGGTGGCACAGAGTCTGACATGACTGAAGCGACTTAGCAGTAGCAGCAGCAGCAAGATAATGTTTTAAAAACCCATAGTAACGTGTCCAGCACTGCATTCTCAAAACTGGTAGTTATATCCAGGAAAAAAAAAAAAGAAAAAACATTTCTAGAGAGGGATCAGTAGTGTCTGAGTGATGTCAAGCCACTCAGAGAAGCTTGGACTACACAGCATGAGAACCCAAAATGCAGGATTTTCTAGAAGGTGACACATGCATACCTGAACAACTATTCACTCTGCAAACTAACACACTAAAGTTAATAGAGCTTTGGGGAGAAAAAGTTAAGGTTTGGCAGAACACTTAAAATCTATGTAGTTTTACATTTTTGTTGTTAGTTCTTTAGTTATAATCCTAACAAAAATATTAACACTGTTGGGAGATCTCTAACCTTTTCACCAAAAGTCACAGTCAGCTAAACCTTTGGGTCATCACAGTTCCTCTTAAATGAAAGAGATAGGAATTACTGAACACATTTGATTATGCTGGTTTCATCAAAAAGTTAAATGTCTGAGTAGAGATACAGGGAGAAATGTCTTCACAGATTCTTCAGTTCTAATTGCATCTTTGCAGAGAGCTTAACTTTTGAAAAGTGTAGGGTTCTTGATTTCACTAAATCAGCCCCTTTTTTAGTGCTAAAGTGATGGACTTATATAGTATTTTTAGCCCTCATTTCTACTTTTTAAGGCTTTTATACATTGCTAAGATTTTCTTTTTCATTGGGATAGAAGCTTCCCCTGATCACTTTAAAACATTAACAAGCTGGGAAAAAAATCATATGAATCAACAGGACAATCCAAAGTCCAAATTATATTGATATTGTTCATTATTTACCAATAACAGAGGAGCTCTTTTATTTTACAGAAAAATGCGTGATAGCAGAATATATTATGTATTGAGTGAAAGAATATTCTGAATTCCCCTTAAGCTCTTTGCAATTAAGTTGTTCATAGAAAAAAAAAAAAGGAATATAAATCAAGCATATTTCTTTTGTTGCTTCTATTTCATGTATATCGAATATTTTTTAGGGTAATTTAGTGGGTTAGCCACATTAGCAATATGTTAGTACTTTCTTCCATTTTTCTTGTATTTATTCCCTACAGTTGGCTGAGAAGTTTATGAAAATTACTGTAGATCACTAATGGAAGTCCCCATTCCTGCTGATAATTGTTGTTTTCCTATCAGTTTGATTCATTTAGATGTGCCTCTAATTCAGTTTTATTTATGCATTTCAGAAGTTGTTGCTCAAGAGATGCAAAGACCATTTTGATCAAGTTGTTCCATATATACAATATATTTTAGGTTTTATATTGGTATTGAAATATTACATACTAGCTACTCATTTCATCAAATTGAATAATCTTTTTTAATTTATTTTTAATTGAAGAATCATTGCTTTACAATATTGTGTTGGTTTCCGCTATACCTCAACATGAATCAGCCATAGGAATACCTGTGTTCCCTCTCTCTTTAACCTCCCTTCCGCCTCTCACCGCATCCCACCCCTCTAGGTTTTTATAGAGCTCTGATTTGAATTAACTGAGTCATACAGAAAATTCCCATTGGCTCTCTGTTTTACATGATAGTATATCTGTTTCCATGTTACTGTCTCCATTCATCCCACCCTGTCCTTCCTCTCCTCACCTGTGTGTCCATCAGTCTGTTCTCTGTGTCTGCATCTCCATTGCTACCCTGCAAATAGGTTCATCAGTACCATCTTTCTAGATTCCATATATATGTGTTAATATATGATGTTATTTTTATCTTTCTGACTTTTACTTCACTGTGTCTAATAGGTTCTAGGTTCATTCACCCTGTTACAACTGACTGAAATGTGTTCCTTTTTATGACCAAGTAATATTCCATTGTATACATGTACCGAAGCTTCTTTAACCATTCATCTTTTGATAGGCATATAGGTTGCTTTCATGTCCTAGCTATTGTAAATAGTACTGCAGTGAACATTGGGGTACATGTGTCTTTTTCAGTTTTGGTTTCCTCAGGGTGTATTCCTAGTAGTGGGATTGCTGGGTCATATGGTAGTTTTAGTCCTAGCTTTTTTAAGGAATCCCCATATTGTCTTCCATAGTGGTTGTATCAATTTACATTTCCACCAATAGTACAAGAGGTTTCCTTTTTCCCCACACCCCCCTCAGCATTTATTGTTTGTAGGTTTTTTTGATGATGTCCATGCTGACCTGTGTGAGGTAATATCTCATTGTAGTTTTCATTTTCATTTCTGTAATAATGAGCAATGTTGAACATGTTTTCAGCATCTTTTCATGTGTTTGTTAGCCATCTGTTTGTTGTCTTTGGAGAAATTTCTGTTTAGGTCTTTTGCCCACTCTTTGATTGGGTTTTTTGTTTTCCTGGTACTGACTTGTTTGAGCTGCTTGTATATTTTGGAAGTTAATCCTTTGTCAGTTGTTTCATTTGCTATTATTTTCTTCCATTCTAAGGGTTGTCTTTTCACCTTGTTTATAGTTTCCTTTGTTGTGCAAAAGCTTTTAAATTTAATTAGGTCCCACTTGTTCATTTTTGTTTTTATTTCCATTACTCTAAGAGGTGTGTCATAGAGGATCTCACTATGATTTATTTCAGAGAGTGGTCTGCCTGTGTATTCCTCTAAGAATTTTATAGTTTCTGGTCTTACATTTAGGTCCTTAATCTCTTTTGAGTTTATCTTTGTGTATGGTGTTCGGAAGTGTTCTAATTTCATTCTTTTACATGTAGCTGTCCAGTTCTCCCAGTACCACTTATTGAAGAGACTGTCTTTTCCTATTTGTATGTTCTTTGTCAAAGATAAGAAATCTGTATACATTTATAAAAATAGTTTTGCTCTGTTTTAATTGTGCCACTTTATATAGGTACTAAAGCAGCAAATTGATACTGTACTAAAAAATATGCATAATTTTTATGTGATTTTATTTTAGCTACTGTAAGAAGAGATGATTCCATTATTTCAAGTCCTGATATCCCTGATATTGCACCAAGTAGAAAGAGGAGGCAGCGGATGCAAAAAAATCTGGGGACAGAACCTAAAATGGCCTCTCAGGAGCAACAGCTTCAAGAAAAGGAAAAGTAAGTCATCTTATTCTTTGCTAAGTAGTGAGGTGGCATTAGAACAATCTACATAGTCTTCAAATTATCTTTTTATTTCTGAACTTACTTCAGGCTATTTTTAGAACAAAAATAATGATTTTGGAGATTGTAAAGTGTTTGGATCAATACCTTTTCTCTGGTGTTTAGTTAATTCCTATTAATATTTACAGCAGATATGCTAAAAGTATAGCAAGTTTTTTTCTTGTGGTTTTTATGGATTAATTAGAAGTGGCATGCTTAGTCATTCAGTAGTGTCCGACTCTTGGCAACCCCATGGACTGCAGCTTGCCAGGCTCCTCTGTCCAAAGAGATTCTCCAGGCAAAAATACTGGAGTGGGTTGCCATGCCCTTCTCTAGGAGAAATGGAATGTTGGGTACTAAAAAGTATTAGAATCCAGCTTGTGTTCACTAAAGTATTCTGATCTAATTTACTGCTTTGAAGAGACTCATAGAACATTCAACTTAGCCACTTGATTTGATTCTGCTTGATACTTTTTCAAATAAAATGTCTCTTTCTAGTCATCAACTTATTTCTCTTAGATTTTGGAATTATATACTGAATTTGTGCTGTTTTTCACTTTTTGGTTCAGACTGTCCTCCTTCAGTAAACATCCCAAATTGGTTGTCATGAGTTGAGATGTTAGGATAATGAACATTTCATTGAGGCAAAAAGTCTGCATCAAACAGATTTTTTCTCATTTTTATTTTGAATATGGCAAATATAGTCCACGTGAATAAAAATTGTTGAAGTCCTCAAGAACTTTTGAAAGTTCCTGAGAGCATGTAGTTTAGGATTCTGATATAGACAAAGAGGATGCCAAGACAGGCACAATCTATACCTTGAGGAAACTGAGCCTGACAGGAGAGAGGTTTCAAATTTCTTGCATAAAAGTATCCATTGTACAGTTAATAGTATTGTTTTGTTTGTCTGTTTATCATTGGGTTTTGTGTTTATGATCACATTACCATGGCGTAATTAACCCTTATATCCGACTAAACTTAGGTGGGAAGCCTGACTTCATTACTTGTTTTCAATTTTAAGCATCTGCTGGATTTGAAACTTCAGACCATCGCAATGATATTTCCTCTGTCTCCTGCAGTAGTTTCTCAGTAGATTTTGCATTCATTGTATGACTACCACATGATTTCACATTGTCTAAGGAAATGCATAGTAGATACAGTTTTTTGTTGAGAATAAATAATTGTGACTATGACTTGCCCACATTCATTGATTCATCCATTCGTGTATCTTTCTTTTATGTTTACATGCTGAGCAAACTAGATACAGACCCTGATGTCGTAAAGCTTAGTCTACGTGAAAGAAAGCAAACGTTATTCCTAGATATGAGGAGTACAGTAGTGGAGTAGAGAACAGAGATTTAGGCAGAGAAAGCAGCCTGTGAGCATGTACATAGGGGGACTGTGTGAAGGCTGTGGGAATGGAGGCGGCACAGAACGGAGGGGAGTACAGTAAGGCTGAGGCTACTCAGAGGCCAGTCCAAGCTGGGCTGTGTGGGACCTTGATAAAAATTAAGCTTTTTCTCATGTATATGACAGCATTTCTGTTTTGCACATCACAGAGGACTTTTCTTCTTGGGTTCTCTTGCTTTTTGCTTTTTGAGTTATTGAAATATTAGATCCACTAGATATCTCTGATATTTCAGTCATTATAGTGTCTTCTTACATGTAGTCATTTAAACTTATATAAAGCTATTATACTCATTTCGTTTTCATTTTTTAGCTCTGCTTTCAAACTGCTAACTGTTATACAGTTTTGGTTTCCCAATAATAAAACTCATTCTTTTGAAACACAGGAAACTAGAAAATTAAAAACATACCGAAACTTATGTAGAGTACTCACAGGGATAATAGTTTAATTTGGCATGTGTTAGCAGTCCTGAGGTGCAGAATTGTACTGACATTTTGCCTTTTTTTTTTCCTTTGGTAAATATACAGTTTTTTTTTCAGGAATATTTTTAGATCTTTTGATGATTTCCTGTTTTTAATAAGACTCTGAAATCCTTGAGTCTGGTATATATTGATAAATATTCATTAAAAATTTGAGTGTGACTAATCCACTCAATATGATTTTACTTGGGGAGCCTTCATCCTGTTCTGTCGAATAGCATCAACACTAAGAGTTATTATTCAGTATAACCATGTGCTGTACACTCCTTGCTATTTACTATCTTACATCACTTGAAATTATGATTTGTAGAGTTGTTTGGTATGTCCTTTTAATTTCATGTATTAAATAAAATGAACCAGGTGGCAAAGACTATAGAGACTGTGAAATTATTTTCATCCTTATACATACTTTATTAATATCATTAGATAAAATTCTGAGTGTAAATAAAAACATTGCAAAATTATTTTCTATAAATATACAATGGCACAGTATGTATCTAAATTAACACTATATTCACTTAGCTTAAATTATTAATGCTTTTTCATGTAATAACTAAGAAGGAATTTTCATTTCAGGTTTTTCTAAATTTAGGATCTCTTATTTTTTCAACATCCTGAATAATATAATAAAAGTCTACTAATGCCATTGTGTTGGTATGACATGAAATCACTGTGACTAGGTGGACTAGTTGTGTTATTTTAACAAAATGAATGACCCAGTCGTTATTCACTTATTTGTCTAAATTGAGTCAGTGTCCCAATCTTATTGAAATAAGCAGTCAGTTAACAAAATTAGCCAACTAACAAAATGCTCAGCCCAAATGATTTAATCAAACTTTAATGTCTGTAACTTCTTCAACTATTTCAGCCCATTTCTTCCCACCTAGAAATTATGCTTTACCTTCTAATAGCTGCTCTGTTTCTTTTCTCTATAGATTCTCTTTATCAAAAGCAAATTACTTTTAAGAGATACTGAAATTAGTATCTGAACAAGAGACCTATAAATGAAAACTTTGTCTCAGAGTCAGGGCTTCAGATCCTGGGAGAGGTAGCTAAGAAGAGAGCCAAACCCAAGTTATAGCCAAATAAGTTTGTGCTAGAGACCAAGACAAGGAGCCAAACACCAGGCTACACCATACAGACCTAGTTACCAGAACCTGGATATGAAGTTCTTAATAGAGCAGGAACAAAGATTATTGCAAATCTCAAGCAAATCTAAGTTAATTTTGAGCTCTTCCTTAATTGACCCTTGACTAGAAAAAGCATTAGCTTCTGTGGTCAAAAGAGCTGCTAAATATATAGGTAAGAACAAAATGCCTCTAGCTCTGAGATTTGGATAAGTGAGGAAAGAAAGTCAGATGTTTATTGAAGTTAAATGATATTGAGTACAGAAGTTATTCTTTATGGTATCATTTACAGACTTCATTCTATACAATTATATAAGTGAAAGTGAAGTCATTCAGTCGTGTCTGACTCTTTGTGACCCCATGGACTGTAGCCCGCCAGGCACAAAGGGTTTCATATTCAAATAAGTTTAAAAATTGCTGCATACCATATCACAACAAACTAGGAAAATTCTTCAAGAGATGGGAATACCAACCAGACCACCTTACCTGCCTCCTGAGAAATCTATATGCAGGTCAAGAAGCAACAGTCAGAACCAGACGTGGAACAACAGACTGGTTCCAAATTGGGACAGGAGTATGTCAAGGCTGTATATTGTCACCCTGCTTATTTAACTTGTATGCAGAGTCCATCATACAAAATGCCAGGCTGGATGAGGCACAAGCTGGAATCAAGATTGCCGGGGGATATATCAGTAACCTCAGATACTCAGATGACGCCACCCTTATGGCGAAACCAAAGAAGAACTAAAGAGACTCTTGATGAAAGTGAAAGAGGGGAGTGAAAAAGTTGGCTTAAGACTCAACATTCAGAAAACTAAGATCATGGCATCTGGTCCCATCACGTCATGGCAAATAGATGAGGAAACAGTGGAAACAGTGAGAGACTTTATTTTGGGGGGCTCCAAAATCACTGCCGATGGTGACTGCAGCCATGAAATTTAAAGACTCTTGCTCCTTGGAAGAAAAGCTGTGACCAACCTAGACAGCATATTAAAAAACAGAGATATTACTTTGCCAACAAAGGTCTGTCTCGTCAAAGCTGTGATTTTTCCAGTAGTCATGTGTGGATGTGAGAGTTGGGTCATAAAGAAAGCTGAGTGCCTAAGAATTGATGCTTTTGAGCTGTGGTATTGGAGAAGATGCTTGTGATTTGCTTGGACTGCAAGGAGATCCAACCAGTCAATCCTGAAGGAAATCAGTCCTGAATATTCATTGGAAGAACTGATGCTGAAGCTGAAACTCCAATACTGTGGCCACCTGATGTGAAGAACTGACTCACTGGAAAAGGCCCTGATGCTGGGAAAGATTGAAGGTGGAAGAAGGGGATGACAGAGGAGGAGATGGTTGGATGGCATCACTGACTCGATAGACATGAGTCTGAGCAAGCTCCAAAAGTTGGTGATGGACAGGGAAGTCTGGCATGCTGCATTCCATGGGGTTGCAGAGAGTCGGACACAACTAAGTGACTGAACTGAACTGATATAGCTCCCATGCTCCCTTATGCTCCAACCCCTAAATCTTTATAGTTTATATATTAATGAAGATTTATATATAAATCTTATTTATAAAGGATCTAAAAAGTCCATAGTAAATTATTCATTTGACTTGTTTAATCACTGTTCAAAAGTACTTGACGCATAGCACCCTCATGCAGTCCACCTCACTCTCTCCCAAAAAGGGCTTAGTGACAGTCCAAGGGATAGCATTATTTGGGGCTATAGTTTGGGATATGAACTCTCAAAATTCTCAAAATCAGTGATTTTAAATATATAAGAAACTTCCAACCTTAATTAGAGTTTTAGGCATTACATTTATCTCAAGAACGAAATTTTAGTTTGTATATTGGACCTTCTTCCCCACCTCCCAATCTTCCCATAAATCTACTACTTGTCTAACTGTTCAATCATCTAGGAGCAGCAGGGTGATTTTCTAAGAGAATTTTACTGATTGGAACAAATTTGTACACCTCTAAAGGAAGGAGTTCAACATTCTCAACTGCAAGATAAAACCATTAAAATAGTTTGGGCCAAAAGTACAAAAGAGTATTTGTATAGTCTTTAGATAATTTTATATACTCTTTATTTCTGTATGATAGCAAGTAAAAATACATATGTTCACATATCTCAGGTGTGATTTTATCTTTGTGATGGATGTCTTCTGAAAACACAAGAGTTCTAAAACATTCTTCCAAACAACCTTAATATATTGTTAATTTGTAACTTTTCACAGATGTTGCTTCTTGAACTATAAGGAAGAAGTTTTAACTGTGTGTTCTGAATCAACCTTTCAGTAGTCCCATTTAGTAGTTGTGTAGCTGCAATATTTTAGGTGATTGGTGGGTTGTAAATCACATGTGTGTGTGCACATTCATCCAAACACATGCACACCCGTAGGTTAAGTTCATGATTTAATTATCTATGGTTGCTTGATATTATCATAATCTGTGTGGCTACACAGAGCAGGAAACGACGCAGCACATCTTAGCAGATATTTCTTCACTTCTTTGGAGTGGAATGTGGTAATGCATCGCCACCACTGATACATTTTATATAGGATACAGTCTACTACTCAAAGAAGCTCAGTTCTTGCCTTTTTATACTAGAAGCTAACAGTGTCATCTTGGATGAGATTGTACAGTCCATGTACTTTGGTTTAGAGAAATAACTATACACATCAGGCTTTCCTGGCTCTGAACCAAAGTTCTCATTTTGTACCCTGAGGGCAAACTTCTCTGTTACTCCAAGTATCTCTTGACTTCCTGCTTTTGCATTCCATCCCCTATGATGAAAGGGACATCTTTTTTGGTGTTAGTTCTAGAAGTTCTTAAAGGTCTTCACAGAACTGTTCAACTTCAGCTTATCCAGCATTAGTAGTTGGGTCATAGACTTGGATTACTGTGATGTTGAATGGTTTGCATTGGAATCAAACCAAGATCATTCTGTAATTTTTGAGACTGTACACAAGTACTATATTTTGGACTTTTTGTTGACTATGAGGGCTACTCCATTTCTTCTAAGGGATTCTTTCCCACAGAAGTAGATATAATGGTGATCTGAAATAAATTTGCCCATTAATTAAATTCTTGTTCATTAATTAAACTTGATCACATCCAGTTTACCTTGATTCATGGACCTAACATTCTATGCAGTATTGTTCCTTGCACATTGGACTTTACTTTCTCCACCAGACACATCCACAGCATAGTGCTGTTTCTGCTTTGGCCCAGCCTCGTCATTCTTTCTGGAGTTGTTTCTCTGCTATTCCCCAGTAGCATATTGGGCACCCACCGACATGGGGGGAGGGCAGGGCTCATCATCCAGTGTTGTATCCTTTTGCCTTTTCATACTGTTCGTGAGGTTCTTGAGGCAAGAATACTGGAGTGGTTTACCATTGCTTAACCTTTAGAGATGTCTTTTTTCTCTGATGTTTATTGATTATTGGCATTTCATCTTTTGTTTATTATCTACCTATAATCTCAGCTAATTTTCAGTGGAGGTCTTTGTCCTCTACTGCTTCATTAAAAAATGTTAATTTTATGTTACCCAGAGTATCATTTGCCTTTTAATTATTATTAATGACATTTTGTATTTATATGAGTTATTAGGCAAATCCATCTCTCAATAATAATGATAATATTTAACATTCATTGAATACTTATGATATAGACATTGTGGTAAATCCTTTATATTCCTTTTATATGTTTCACTAAACTATGCTCATTTTATAGATTAGGAAAATTATACCTAGAGATATTAGATAACTTGCCTGAAGACAAAGCTACATCTGTGATTTTGATGTAGGATCATCTTATTCCAAAGACCATACTTTTTACCTACTTTATTATACTGGATAAATAATAACTGATATTTAGTTTGAATACTGTGTGCCAAAAGTTGTGTTAAGCACTTAAATTCCTTTAATTTCTTTAATTCTTACGAGATAGAACTGCATCTGGGAGTACAGAGAGTGGTTTGGCAATACCTCCTGCCTGCCTTTCAACATGGATGTGAGGGTTAGATGAGATCCCATGTATGTAGCACCATCTAAGTAGTAAGCTCTAGGAATATGATGCATTGTTATTTTTAAAGCACTGTTTTCCCTGGGCTTTAGTCTAAATCTTGGAAATCTGTTCCTGGAAAGTAAACTGTATTTATGGAGTTTTTAAACCTTTAGTGTTTCCTTTCCTCATAATTTTTATGGAAATGAGGATTTCCAATAGCCTTCTATGTGTTAACTCAACAAATCTCCTTTCTGCCCACTTAGCAGTCAATAAGATAATATTAAAGGACAATAACCAAATTAGAAGACCAGGTTTTAAAAGCAAATGGGAAGAAAGAAAGTAGAGGGAAGAGAGTAAGGCAGGAAAGAAGAAGAAAAGAAATGTGGAAGAAGGGAGAGAGGGAATAAGGGTAGAAAGAAGGATTTATGTTATATATATATTTAATTTCTAACTCATTCAAAAATTTACTCATTTTAACAATTTATTTATTTACATCTGCCAATCTAGAATATGGTAGTTGACCAGCCTGTTCTTTCAAAAAGAATATGTAAAATAATTATGCTCCAATTAAATTAATTAATTAACTTTTTAAAAACCTGTTTTCATGTTTCTGCCTTGATTCTTAAGAAAATACCTAACAATTTATTGTGTGCTTTTTTTTTCTAATTTAAATCTCAGTATATTTGATGTGTGTGTGCATGTGTGTATTTAATTTTTATGGATAATATAATTCATCAGATTCAAATGTCTAATTCTTGAAGATTTTCGGTAACTGAACTTTAAACTTCTTCAGTGTCAAGTTAGGGACGTTAAATGTTGTGCAATTGCTATATGTTTACTTTGGTCATCATTAGCAAACCTCATTTTTTACACAACTTTAATTTTATCATAATGTTTATCTTAGTTGCAAAAGTAAATACAGTGGTGGTTTTAAAACGAGATAGGTTTTTATTAGCTTCACTGAGTGTTTACCTAACTGTTCAGGCCGCGGTTTTCACTTTCCTTGCTGCGCGATTTGATTAATGGCCCCCTGGACTTGTTCCAGAATATACTGATTATGGTCAGTACATTTCAAAGATGATTTATTAATTGTGTTTGCAACTCAAAATAATTAAGTAAAGATTGATCATATGCATTATTATAGGTTTGCCAATAAAATTAGCAATTACAGTTTATGATAAAGGTTGCCCAAATGGCCATTTTTTAACTATACAGAAAGGACAAAATAGTAATATTTTAAAAATACATACAGTATCAACCACAGTGTTGTGGCCTTTTACAGCATGATTATTAAATATGTGAGAAGCTTAGTGTTATAAGAACATGCATTTTAAGTTCTTTTTTAACATAATTTCAAAATAATATGTTTCAATGGAGATTACATAGATGTTTAAATAAAGTATTTCCATGTTTATAACTCATTCTGGAAACAACCCTTACTACAATTCCCGCAGGCTATTACAAGCATTTAGATTTCAAATTAGTGACAGACTTAGATTTCTGTTTTTAAAAAAAAATTTATTAGGGAGCTGTTATAATCCTTCTGTGTTTTAGGTAGAGGGACTTTATCACATATTTCATATATATTACATTTCTATCACTTGAAAGACTTTCTCCCATAAAATTTTTCTAAATTTAACTTGACAGTAGTTATTGTTTCAGGCATTTTAAATACTCTATCAACACAGAATAATGTGTAAATATTCATTATACCTGGTCAAAGGGGTTATTAATCAAAGGAAATGACTCCTTATTCATAATTTATACTTTAATATTGAAAGAAAGAGATATATTTATTTTTTCTTATTTGGCATCCTATATTCAAAATTTGTTTTAACTAAATTGTATAACCTAAATCATCTACCATGATCTATAACTAAATGTTAAATAGACATTTCCTTTGTATTAAAACATAAAGAAACTAAATAAAATGTTTTATCAAAATAGAATTGAAGACTGTTTCATGTTCTAAGCTTGTATGAAAGTATAAACTACCCATGCCAAAATAAGAAAAGAGAAACTCACAAGTGATTGAGATCTTGGCACACAGTAAAGACATCAAATAGGAGAACAAAGAAATAAGAAATGAATAAACAAAAAATCTAAATAAATTAAAAGTATATAACTATTCATAAACATTATTTCATGATTTTGTTGAGTTTTGGTAAGCAGGTTTCTCCCTATCAGGAACAGAATGTTAAAGTAAATTTGTGGAGAAAGAGTCTGGAAGATTGGGGACCAGTGTCTATTATGAGATGCATAGAAATGTAGATTAAACTAGCACAGTTGAGAGACTTTGGGACTCCATTGCTAAGCTGATTTACTTGAATTTCTTTTGTGAATGCAACAATGACTTGCTAAACATTTTGAACTAAAGGATAGCAAAATGAAATGCACTTTAGGCAATTTTTTCTGGAAACCATACATTTGAAGGAGGAAATGTTTACAAATTGGCAATGAAGCTAGGATATCACAGTGGGCCAAGACAAATTATCTGAAGAAAAAATGATGATTGTAGGTATGAGCATGATTAAAAAAAAAAGGGATGAATTGAGAAACACTGGAGGTTGCTATCCTTTTACTAGGGAAGAACTGGGAAGCCTCATCAGCTATTGAAAGCTATTTGTTAAACACTGTCTTTATAAAAGTAAGTCATCTGTCTTATTTTAGGAATCAGCCTACCACAGAGGCTGGATAAACAAAACTTGGTGGCCATGGGCATTGGATTCCCAAAAGACTGGAAAAGTTTCTTTTGTCAGGCTGGCATATTTATACACTCAAGTATATAGACATACACTACATTAATTTTATATTATTTCACTTCTTTTTTAATTCAGTTTTTAACTTAATTTTTAGCATATGGAAAGTACTTTAATCAGTAAACTATGTCTAAATCATATTTTGAAAAATGCTGTCATTCTGGAGTATGTACTATATAGCCTCTGAAATCCTTCCTTGATGTAGCTGGTGTTCTTGTTAACCTCAATCCCAGGGAAATATTCCTTTTGGACATACACTTTCATTTCAGTTTGAAATTATAGGATTTTTCTCGCTTGGAGATATATTCTACTTATGGACTACAGAAAAAAATCAACTTTTTCACTGCCACAATCTGTTATGGATATAGTCTTGATTTTATAAAGTGTTTTGCCTAGGGCCAAAATACATAAGTTTTTTAGGAATTTCCAGACTATAGGGGATAAAACGGGAATTGTATTCACAAATGAATTTGGCAAACTAATGAGGTTATGAGATAATGATATAAAGGCAAACAGATTTATATATCCAGAAACCATGAAAATAATACTTCTTTATTTATTGTGGTTTCTTATTGGTTAAGCAATAAATGGCACATATAAAGCACAGAAACTATTAAAGAAAATATTTCATTTTTTCTTAACTGCTATATGTGCAAGTAAGACAAATGAAATTCTCCATATTCTTACTGAATAATAACATTGTCTTTCAGTCTAAAGTATGCTTTTGGAGTCTTCATATGGACTGTTGGGAACATGCATGAGTAATTTCTAAAGGAGGAAAAAAACCCAGCCTAGGAAAGAAAATTTGCCATTATAGATTATCATTAGTTATGGCTCCAGTCCTCTGTATCTTATCTCACCCTGAGTGTAGTAATGGAGAATCGACTATGTGCCAAGCACTGTGCCTGGTGCTGGGGCTATAGCACCAAATAAGACAGACCAGGTACTCCCCCTGTGAGAGGATAGGATATAGTTGAAGAAATGGATCAGTAAGTAATTACAATCCAGCATGATAATGAAGCCATGTGATATAAGAGGTTCAGGTACATTTGGAATGCCTAACTGAATACAAATAACGCAAAGTAAAAATTATTACCTTTTTTCAAGTTAACCCAGTATGGACAACAGATAAATGACTGCAAATGAGAAAATATATTACATGTAGAGTTCAAAACATTAATCTCCAAAGTTGGGGATTTAATGCAAATCAGCCATTACCAAAAAACTCTACCTCTAGCATGATACCTGGTATATATATAGTAGGTACTCTATAATCATCGAGTAAATGAAGTAATAAACAGATCTCTAATGAGATAAAAGAGGTATTAAAGTAGATTTCATGTGGTTGAGTCTTCTGCTTCTTTTAAATGTTTCTACCATGTACACAGTAATTACAGCCAGAAATTAAATATCATCCTGAACTCCTCCCTCTTCCCCACACCCACATCCAGTCTAGCCGCTCATCTAGTACATTCTGCATTTAAAATGTCTCTTGTTGCTTGCTTCTACTGCCACTAAGCTAGGGTAAACCACAATCATAGTTCACCTAAATACTGCAGCGTGCTCATTCTTGGCCTCCCCATTTCACTTCTCCATCCTCTAATTCATTCTCCACATAGTGAACTTCAGAAAACAGAAATTTTATTTTATCTTTATACTTTTCTCCATCTCTCCCTGCTTCCTATACTTTCCCTAAACTATTCCAATGGCTTCCCTTTGGAAAATTGAAACTCATTACCATGCTCTGAATGACCTTGCCCTACCTCTTGAACTAATTGTGTGATTCACTCATTTGTTTAACAAAGATTTGGGGAGCACAGGCACATATAGTCAGTTCTCATTCATAGTAGTTATGTTCTGCCAAGTTTCTGGGAACATGGAATTAACAAAGACTGTATCATTGGCCCAAGGAGGAACATGAGGTTAGATTCCTGGAGCCTCTGGTCATAACATTTTTTATCAACCAGTCGACACTTAATCAGGTTTTAAGTATGTTTCTCTTTAAAGACACCATGCTGCTACTGCTGCTAAGTCACTTTAGTCATGTCCGACTCTGTGCGACCCCATAGAGGGCAGCCCACCAGGCTCCCCTGTCCCTGGGATTCTCCAGGCAAGAACACTGGAGTGGGTTGCCATTGCCTTCTCCATGCATGAAAGTGAAAAGTGAAAGTGAAGTCTCTCAGTCGTGTCCGACCCTCAGTGACCCCATGAACTGCAGTCTACCAGGCTCCTCCGTCCATGGGATTTTCCAGGCAAGAATACTGGAGTGGGGTGCCATTGCCTTCCCCTTCTCCGTATTTGATACATATTGTTGATTCATTAACACTGAACTCAGGGCCAACAGGATTGTAACTCATGCTTGATTGAAAGTTAGCAAACACACATTTTTTCCTACAAGGACCATCATAGCCTTCTTGTGATTGGAAATATTAGGTAGCAAGCCAGTTCTATACTTGAGAGCCACTTCGAAAACCAAAATCATCAATAAAAAGCACCAAAAAAAAAAGGCAAAAAAAAAAAAAAGGCACTAAATACACTGCAAAAGGGACAGTTGTTTACAAGTATGAGAAGTAAAACTGGAAGATGCTAACCTTATTGCACCTCAGCCGGGTACACGCACTTCAGGGACTCAAATTTTTCTCTGCTCTGTTCATATGCACATCTGCTGATGACTGAGAAAACACTTAAATATTGATTTGAAGGTTGGAAATAAATTTTAGCAAGTAGGTGAATTTAGAAATACAGAACTCATGAATAATGAAGACTGACTGTTACTAGTATTTAAAGCCATGGGAACAGAGAAAACTGTGAATAAAGGATAGCCAGGATTGAACCCTAGAATGTTTGTTTCAAGATTTGGAGATTAGGTTCTACACACATCACCTATGAGACAACAAGGTCTAAGGAAGAAAGACTATTACATAGGAGGAAAATGAGGTGATTATGATTTAATAAAAGCTAAAAATACGTTTCAAAAAGAAAGGTCAATTCTCAAATGCTGCTGATAAATCAATAATGACAGAGACACTGCTAGGCCCTCAGGGGAGTTTTGAGACAGATGACTAACTAGAGTAGAATGAGGTAAGAATTAGATATGCAGAATATGGGAAAAACTTTGAAGAAGGTTTCCTCTGAAAGTAAACAGAGAAGTAGCCAGAGAGGGCTGTTATTGCTTACTTAATATAGGAAGTGAGAGAATATATTGTTATGCTTTTGTTAATGACCAAGTCAAATAGAAAATATGATCTTGATGAAATTATTCAACATTTCTTTGCCTTAGTTTTTCTCTAAAAAGCACAGAACTTAACCAGACAAAATTATCTTAATTTACTTTGTATGTAGTGAAACACCATATTATAGTGATTTAGAGTATGGATTCTGAAATCCAACTGCCTGAGTCTGTGTTATAGCTTCACAACCTGTCAGATTGTGAATATCCCACTCAACCTTTATACACTTTGGTTTCCTTATAAGTAAAAAAAAAAAGGGTAATAATAGTACTGACCTAGATTTTGAGGTATTGAGATGTTGGATGTAGAATTCTTAGCACTGTGCCTGTCACAAATATTAGCACTCAGTACCTGTTAACTGTTTTGCACCATTTATAATCATTTTTATCACCTCTCTAATATGCTGTTCTCTGTGAATTCCATATTTATATCACTTTTCTTTCAATTCTCTGCACATACTCTCTAGTATATACAGTATAGAAATATCTTCCACCATTTTCTATGACTTTTATAAACAATGATAATTTCAAGTAATGAACCAGTAGAAAGTCCCATATTTAAAACAAGACTCTTTGGAGGAGACAGTTTTTCTAACTAAAAGAATTATTCAGCAAATATTTGAAGGCCTAATATTTGCCAGGCACTGTCTTAAGTGATTTAATAGTGAAAAGAACAAAGTCTCTGCTTTTGTGGAGCTGAAGTCTTAGTCAAAAAAGAGAAATCTTGAACTCATCACAAATTTCAATTCCTTTCAGGGTCCTATAGCTTATATTTTTGTAAGTTTAGAGAAGGAAGTTTTAAAAAACAAAAGGAAAGATTTTTGGAAGGAAACAAACATAAGAGGAAGAAGGAGAGGGAATAAAAAGGGAAGAAAAAAATGGGAGGGGAAAGAGTATGATGATATGTAAAGCTTTAAAGTTTATTTTTCTGGTTGTCTAGAGTCTTGTGAATATCTGCTAATCCTCCTTGGGAGATTTGCTCTTAATTATTATTTTTCATGATTTAAATTTTCTGTCATTAAAAAAAATCACCTTCTAATTTTAATCTTAAGGTTATCAGGTCAGTACTGTTCACTAATAGATTATATATATATATAATCTCAGAATTCAGGCCCACACTTACTGAGAACCAGGCACCATATCATTCCTTTTTCTCAAGGAGCTGGCACCTAAGCCATATAGTTCAAACGATAATGACTACATAACAGCTTTTAAAATACAGTGTACACACGCTACATATAAGAAAACAGAAGGGATTTTATTTAGCCTTTTGTAATCAACTGCTGACTGACATGTTCCAGGATTATGTTTCAGTCATACTGTTGTACCTTGTCTTTTCAGTGAACCTAATTTTCTTTTTATTAAAGTCACCTGAAATGTAGAAAAAATCTTGTTCCTTCTTTTCCTAGTTTTTCACTTTTTAAAAAATTTTATTTCTTTTGGCATTTATATTATTTTACTTAATTTTCTACTGTCCTTTGAACTTTTCCTTAAATGTTATAAGTATTATAATTCTGTTATTTCAAATAATTTATAATGATAAGACACCCAATCCAGTGACTCATTCAGTCTGAATTTTAGAGATATCATGGATCACTGATTTAGTCTAAGATTCTTAAGTTTATTTATTTATCACACTCCCATTGGATTTCAAGCAATGAAGGGAACACTAATGTGGATAAAGTAGCAGATGATAATTCTTTTCATCCTACTATTTTCTTTTTATTTTGCCCACTTGTTTCAGATAATTATTGTCTTAGTATTAGAATTGAATTTGTTAGTTATCTAACCCAAAACATATGACCATGTACTCTTTACATAGATATCAATATTTTGTGTGACAGAAGTCCTACTGCTTTAAATGAAAGTTTATTTCACATGCTAATGTCCACCTATTAGCCCTAGTTCTGCCTTCTGTTGCTCAGTTGTGTCCGATTCTTTGCAACCCTATGGACTAAACATTCCATGGAATTCTCCAGGCCAAATACTGGAGTGGGTAGCCTTTTCCTTCTCCAGGGGATCTTCCCAACCCAGGGATCGAAGCTAGGTCTCCTGCATTGCAGCCTGGAAAATTCCATGGACTGTATACAGGCCATGGGGTCACAAAGAGTTGGACATGAATGAGCGACTTTCACTTTTCACTTTCTGCCTTCTGTTTCATATCAGATAAACAGTCTACATTCAGTTCAGTCGCGTAGTCGTGTCCGACTCTTTGTGACCCCATGAATCGCAGCACGCCAGGCCTCCCTGTCCATCACCAACTCCCGGAGTTCACTCAGACTCACGTCCATTGAGTCCATGATGCCATCCAGCCATCTCATCCTCGGTTGTCCCCTTCTCCTCCTGCCCCCAATCCCTCCCAGCATCAGGGTCTTTTCCAATGAGTCAACTCTTCATATAAGGTGGCCAAAGTACTGGAGCTTCAGTTTTAGCATCATTCCTTCCAAAGAAATCCCAGGGTTGATCTCCCTCAGAATGGACTGGTTGGATCTCCTTGCAGTCCAAGGGACTCTCAAGAGTCTTCTCCAACACCACAGTTCAAAAGCATCAATTCTTTGGCGCTCAGCCTTCTTCACAGTCCAACTCTCACATCCATACATGACTAGGGGGAAAACCATAGCCTTGACTAGATGGACCTTAGTCGGCAATGTCTCTGCTTTTGAATATACTATCTAGGTTGGTCATAACTTTTCTTCCAAGGAGTAAGTGTCTTTTAATTTCATGGCTGCAGTCACCATCTGCAGTGATTTTGGAGCCCCAAAAAACAAAGTCTTGACACTGTTTCTACTGTTTCCCCATCTATTTCCCATGAAGTGCTGGGACCAGATGCCGTGATCTTCGTTTTCTGAATGTTGAGCTTCAAGCCAACTTTTCCACTCTCCTCTTTCACTTTCAACAAGAGGCTTTTTAGCTCCTCTTCACTTTCTGCCATAAGGGTGGTGTCATCACATTAAAGGCACTCATATAGAGTGGAATTGTCTTCTAAGCGCAAACAACTGAAGCACTTCAACATATACTCTCAATCCCTGTCTCCCACCATAAAAAGTGGAGGAAGAAAGAGACAGGAAAATGGACAATTTAAATAATTCTGGGCATTCTACATAATCAGGCCCAGAAGTGGATGTCAAGTCGGAAACATATCTTCTTATCCCCTGATTTCTCATTATCCTTCCATAATATGAACATAATATGAACCTGAAGATAAATCTTTTTCATAAAATTGATTATCCTTCCATAATATGAACATAATATAAACATAATATGAACATAATATAAACATAATATGAACATAATATAAAACTCATTATCCTTCCATAATATGAACATAATATGAACCTGAAGATAAATCTTTTTCATAAAACTGACAACTAGACAGAAGGTAACTACTTCATAAAAAAACCATTAATCAAAATAGGAGGAATACCCTATGGTGCTGGGTTAATTAAAATTAGTATACGTGCTGGAGTATAATATTTTCCGAAGGATTTTTCAGGATAATTTGATTTTCACATTAAGACCTACCATTAAAACCCAACCCCTAACTAAGATATCACTCCATTTAATTTGCAGACCATTACATCCTCTGAGTTTTCTTCTCTGCACACTAGAAGAGCCAAAGGTTATCTTCATTCCCCAAGAATAATATGCTTTTACGTGGGCAGTCTCTTGGTTGGGATTGCCTTTCACTGAATGTGTATAATTTGCCACTGTTCCATTAGGTCATGTTCCCAGAGTCCCCTTAAATTTCAAATGTGGTGCAATTCATACAGAGAATAATGGGACACCACACTTATTAATGTGGGATGTTCCCTTGCTGTTCACTCCTGCAATGCCGTTATTTTTTTTTGGAAAAGCTACTTGAGAAGATGAGTACTATGATCCTGAACTTTCTAAAGTTCGGTTGTGCCTGGGCCACCGTTTGGATTTACATTGTATCTGAGTTTCACCACCTACCTCGTTGACTTTTGCCACTTCTTGGTAGCTCTTTCACTATGAGTTAATTATCTTTTAAATCACTTTACTTATTAATAAGCTTATTAAAAAAGAAGTTACACATTCTTAGATGAAGAACCAGTTTCACTTGAACATAAATATAAAATTTAATGCAATACAAAGTTAATGAGTGCAATAAAATATGATGGTTACCTGAAGACACCACACCTGACTATATTCTCTATTAAAAGGCGTACCAGCCATCAGCTCTTTGAGAGAGAGAGAGAGCACTAGTTTTATGACGGTAGCAGCTGCTGCTGCTTCTCAGTCAGGACTCACCACAAAACTGCTATCTAAGGTCATGCCATAGAGTAAAGAGTTCCACATAGATTGATATCCTAACTCTGATAGTTGCTATGTGATTTGGGGCAAGATACCTTACCACTCTGAGCCTCAATATTCTAATTTCTAGATTGGAGAAGGCAATGGCACCTCACTCCTGTACTCTTGCCTGGAAAATCCCGTGGATGGAGGAGCCTGGTAGGCTGCAGTCCATGGAGTCGCGAAGAGTCCAACACGACTGAGCGACTTCCCTTTCACTTTTCACTTTCATGCATTGGAAAAGGAAATGGCAACCCACTCCAGAGTTCTTGCCTGGAGAGTCCCAGGGACGGGACTGCTGTCTGTGGGGTCACACAGAGTCAGATACTACTGAAGTGACTTAGCAGCAGAATGGGGATAGTAATACACACCTCATTAAAATAAATAAAGTGACGGATATAATGTGCTAGGCATGTGGTAAATGCTCAGTATAAATTACTACTGCTACTCTGTTCTTGTTCATTTTATTTTCTCCTTCCAGTGTCTGTCTAGGTTTGAATGCAAATGGTTTTCCAAGTTAATTACTTGTGGTAAAATGATACTATGAAAACATTTAGTTTATGTATTATTATGTTTGATTATTTATAATCTAATAATTTTTGTCATTGGAATTCCAGAGTAATTGTAAAGTGGCTAAAGATTAACTTAGAAGTGTTATGTAATGTTTTTATCTTGCTGGCTGATACCATGTACTTTGTACTTACTCAAATCAGAAATACCTTTCAACACCTATTTCTCACTACCTAGCATGAGCCAGGTGCCGATCTAGTCAAAAAGGATATAAGGCACTGCACGAAACAGCTAACGTTACGTTCTAGTGGTGTGAAATAAGCAAAAAATAAACCAGGATACATCAGATAATAATCAAGAGATAATCAGACATCCCTGCAAAGACTGGGAGAAAATAAGTAATGCAAAGACCCAAAGGTGAGCCAAACCTGGCATGTTGAAGGAATAGAAAGCGGGTCCAGGCAGTGGGAAAGTGACAAAATGAGGTATAATCTAACTGTTTGGTCAGTGAAATGGATTCAGTCAGATCAGGGCTTTGAGGGTGGATATTCTTTCTGTTTTATTCAGAGTAAAATGGTAGATTTTAAGGAGGGAAAGGTCATGGTTTGATGTTTGTTTTAAAGATTGTTATGACCACTATGTGGAAACTGGATGTAGAGGTGGGGGTTAGTGAAAACAGATTCATTAGGAGGTTTTACAGCAGTCCAGGCAAAAGTCAGTCATGGCTCGGGCTGTCCGGGAGCAAGAGCAAGGTGTTCTTAGACCATGGGTATGTGTTAGCAGTAAAGTGGCCAGGACTTGCTTCTAGCTTTGACTTCGAAGAATAAGGGGCAGAGGTGAATCAGGAAGATCCCTATGTGTTTAGCTTGAGAAACTAGGTGAGTGGTGCTGTTTTCAGACACAAGAAAGACTAAGAAAACAGCAGATTTGTGGAGCAGAAAAATGAAGTTCTGTTTTGGCTAGTTTATGTTTAAAATACTTAGAAGACATCAAAGCAGAGATATCAAGATATATGATTCTAGAGTTCCCGGAAGAAGTGAGGTCTGGAGATAAAGATTTGAGAGTCCTAAACATTTGGGATTTATGGCTGTCATCTTAAAGTGAGAACACTCAGTGTGGGTGAGTGTTTCTCTTCAACAATGCATGAATGGTTCCTAATGTGAAGCTTTAAATACCAAATACAGTGAAGGTAAAGAGAGACGATATTGTAGTGTCAGAGCTCCAGGCTTAATTCTTTAATAGATTGTACATCTGTGGAAAAATGAATTCAGTCCAGTTTTGATTATCTCGTTTATGATTATATCTGGGTTTAGTAGCCAGATGATTACTTTCTGGGCTGTCAGTTTATCTGAGCAATTTTGTTATCTATTTCTGGCAACTTTAGTATTGTATCAGAACTAAACTTTAAAATATATTAGGAGAAAAGTTCCAAAAGGACATAATTTCTTTATTGAAATCACACTTTAATCAAGCTGTCTTCTTCATGTACTGGATCAAAAGAATTTGTTGGGAGCCTTTAAAGTCATAGGTTCTAACTTCACAGTCCAGCCAGGTAGGGAAAACAAAGATACATGAAACCATAATAGGCCAATTATTTGGGCAACTGTGATAGTCATTAGCTATGTTCACTAAATATTTGCAGCTCTCTGTCATCTGGGCACATGGTAAAACTGAACTTCATGGCTATAACTGAGTGAGGCTGTGATTCTAGTTCTCACTAGCAAGATTTGCTTAAAAGTGTCATGTGTAATTTCCGAGCCAGAGAACTTTCTTTCCTTCTGCCATGGGGGCTGGCACTGTTGGTAGCTGCCGTGCCATCCAATGTCCTATAATAAGGACAGTACAGAGTGAAGCCCCCTGGCTACTCCTGATGAATATATGGCACTAGTGAGAAATTGAAGCTTTGTTTTTTCAAGCCACTGATTTATTGAGATATTTGCTCCTATGGTACAACTTAACCTGTACCAACCACTAGAATACAGAGACTAGTCCACACATAGCATATTCTTAGTACTGTCACACTACTGTTTAAAAAATAGTCATAAGACAGCATCAGTTGAAAGTTCAATCCCATTTCCATGAAGTGAACATTGACACCCTGGCCAATAGAGTAGAGGATCAGAAGAAACCACTGTTTAGCTACATTATTACAAACTCACGAAGATATAACATCACTTCAGACATTACAATTTGGAAGTTTATTTTCTCTCACTACCAGTGTAATTGTATAATATAGAAACTTTAGCAAATATCAAATGAGTTAGCAGTTTGCAAACAAATTAATATTTAATAAAGAAAATTATAGCATTTTCAGCTTTTTCTCAAGCAGGTAGTAGGGATATATTTTATTATATACAGAGCTATTTAACAAATGTTCTTTTACAAGTTCATCTTGTGTCAGTCACACAAACGGAGTCCAGTTATCCAGGAGGTTAAGAGAGAAAACACTTTGACATCACTTCACCCCACCTAATGACTTCACTTTCCATTTGACTAGCTTGTGTTGTCTGGCTGAGTTATTCATTGAACTAAAAAATATACCAACCAAATTAAAGCTTCAGTCTTCACTTGCACTTCGTATGCAAGGATTAACCACTATGCCGATGATCCAGAAACTCATAAATTGAGTGATTTTTAGACATAGAGTTTTGGGTGCAGAAATAGAATAAGATAGTCCTTTCTTTTCCTTTTCTTTTCCTTTGTCTCCCTGGTGGCGCAGATGGTAAAGCATCTGTCTACAATGTGAGAGACCCAGGTTCGATTCCTGGGTTGGGAAGATCCCCTGGAGAAGGAAATGGCAATCCACTCCAGGACTATTGCCTGGAAAATCCCATGGACAGAGGAGCCTGGTAGGCTACAGTCCATGGGGTCGCAAAGAGTCGGACACGACTGAGCAACTTCACTATCACTTCTTTTCCTTTACCAAATAGTTAATAATATCTTCATCCATTGTTTAGTTGTAAACTGGCATGGAATGTTAGCCAGTGAAATGTCTTAGACGGGCTTTATTCATGTGTCTTGCCCACTGTCTATCTCCTCACAATTTCTCTGTGTATCCTGCAGTTTATCTTTAGTGTTGCAGTGTTTGCCTACACTATACTAATAGTATCTACAGGAAAAAGTTCTGGCGTTTCAAGGTAATGTTTGCAGAGAATCTCCTCTGTACCTTATTAATTGCAAACTAAGTAAGATTCCACTCAAAAATGGAATCCTAAAATGCTGGTATGATTATATCAAGCAAGGGGTACAAGACCCAGGTTCAGATTTCAACTGTAATTTACTAAACCATTTCTTTGTTTAACATCTTTCAAATCTGTCTCCTCCTTTCCGTGTCCCTGTCACTGCCTTGGTTTAAGCCCTTGTTACATAGCAACCTTCCAGACTTCACACAGCTGCCAGAGTGACCCTTCTAAGATGTTAATCACTTCAAGTCTTTTAATGAGTCCCTACAGTTTTCAGGATAAAGTCCAAACCCCTTAGCTTAGTACACAGAGCCTTTCATGAGCTGCCCCTGGCCTAGCTCTTGAGCCCTGAGGTAGTAAACTGGTAGGCTATTAGCAAAATTCAACTCACATATGTGTTTGGTCTTGTTTGTACCATGTTTTCTTTAAAATTTTGTAGCAACACTGGTTTAAAAATTAAGAGATCTTTGGCTTCTCTTCAAATTATAAGATTATCCCCTCACATGATGACAGTGGGCTGTACTGACATTTTCCTGTTAGAGAGGAAATGCACTCTAATTTATCACAGACCTCACCCATGAAATTTCACCCATTTATATAACTTGTGTGCATTCAAATTTTGACTCCTTGGTGGCCTCCTCTCCAGCTACTTTTTAAGTTTTATTCTTTAGAATGCTGAATGATGCCCAGTTCTTCCTAAGTTTTATGCTTACCCTGTCTTGGGAGGTCTTACTCCCTTGCCATTTCTTTATCTCACTAGCCCATTAATTTCCTTCAATGTGCAGTAAAACTGTTGCCTTCTTCAGAAAAGTCAACCAACCTATACTTCTGAGGTACCTTATTCTCCCATAGCATTCATCACACAGTGTAGTGTTGCTTTGTTTGTTGGTATTCTGGCTAGGCTATCAACTTATTGGGGACAGCCGCATTGTATCATTTGTGACACATTTGTCACTGTGTCATTATTCGTGCACGAAGAAGCCCCTGTGGGCCTTGGTTTCATCATCTATAAAATGAAGACTATAGATTAGATAATCTCCAGGTTCTCTTCCTATTTGAAAATCTGCTTGATACTGAGGTCAGAGATTGCTTTGAATAGATTTTAACCAAAGCTCAGATACAATAAATAAGTTTAAAGTATGGCATGTTGTATCCTTGGGCACCAAGTAACAAAGATATTCCCCTCCAAAGAGGAGTGTATGCTTTGGCTGGTCATTCCTATGTAGAAGCTGACTGCTTGACAGATCATTGTCTGAAGAAAGCAAAAGACCAATCCAGTAGGTATCTAGTATCATTTACCAGAAACGAATTATTGGTGCTTCAAAGAGAGCATTTATTTAACCTTAATAGTAACTTGTTTGGAGTCATGAAAAAGAGAAAGGGAAGATGATGAAATATGTCAGAAATAGAATCTAATTCCAATTTTACAGATGGATTGTGCTGTGCTTAGTCACTCAGTTGTGTCCAACTCTTTGTGACCCCGTGGATTGCAGACCACCAGGCTCCTTTGTCCATGGAGATTCTCCAAACAAGAATACTGGAGTGTGTTGCTATGCCCTCTCCAGGGGATCTTCCCAACCCAGGGATCAAACCCAGGTCTTGTGCATTGCAGGCTGATTCTTTACTGTCTGAGCCAGCAGGGACGCCCAGTAACAGATGGGTTAAGGTGAAGTCACTCAGTCGTGTCCGAGTCTTTGTGACCCCGTGGACTGTAGCCTACCAGGCTCCTCCGTCCATGGGATTCTTTAGGCAAGAACACTGGAGTGGGTTGCTATTTCCTTCTCCAGGGGATCTTCCCGACCCAGGGATCAAACCCAGGTCTCCCGCATTGGAGGCAGACACTTTAACCTCTGAGCCACCGTTAGTTACTGTTAAAAGCAGAATAGGAAATAGGTAACCCCTGCTGGTGTTAACTGGTTTCGAACAAGGTGATCTTTAGAATTGGTTGGTATGACAATGAATGAAGATCATCTGATTTAGAAATTGAGCCTTCAGAAATTATCCTAAGGAAACAATCATTACTGTGTACAAAGATCTGAATGTTATTTATAACAGCAAAAACAAACACACACCTAGCAAACAGCATAAATGTCCAACATGAAGAAATTAAGTCAATATTTTTAAAGTGTACGTTTTAAAGTACAAGACTCCATGGAGTATGTTGATAATCACCTCAGAAAAACCCTGACCCATCATTAGCATTTCAGAGTATTTTAATTTTTATTTCTTGTACATATTTAGCTAACATGTGAGATTTTCTTTACAAAAGTAAAAGATTTTGCTCATAAAAAATTTGAAAACCACTGGATTCAATAAATTAAAGTAATTGATATAATAATAAGTAAGGAAACGTATATGTTGACCAAGGCTTCCCTGGTGGCTCAGATGATAAAGGATCTGCCTGCAATGCAGGAGACCCAAGTTTCATCCCTGGGTCAGGAAAGATCCTCTGGAGAAGAGAATAGCTACCCACTCCAGTATTCTTGCCTGGAGAATCCCACGGACAGAGAAGCCTGGCAGGCTGCAGTCCATGGGGTCACAGAGAGTTGGACATGACTGAGCACACTATCTATATTAATAGGTCACATTATCTTTGGGTAGTGATTTTAGGTCATTCTTTTTCTTACTTTGGTTTGTCTTTTATTTTCCACATTATCTACATATAACATGTAATTATTTCTGTAGCCAGACCAAAAGAAAAAATTTTGGTTTTTGGAAAACAGAATTAGTTAACAGCAATAAATAGTCCAGAGCCGTTAAAATTTCCCAGGTTACCATTTTTGACATTCAAATCATAGATTTTATAAACCATACCATTATGAAAATTTTCCCATGAAATGTATAAGTTATAGAGAACCTTGAAGATACAGTCCAACCCCCTCATTTTATATTTAAAGATACTATAATCTAAAATGTTTCTATATACTGAAGCTCTAGAGCTGGGAGCCTGTGGTTTTCTGATTCCATATGTTTTTTCTGCCATTCACCTAATTTATAGAGTGGATAGTTAAAATTTTCATCTGTCTCATTTTTGTCTACCTAGTCTAAGCATCTGTCATTGTGTTATTGCTTGCTTTTTCCTATGAGTGAAAAGCTTTTTTGAAGTACCAGTGGTCAGCATTTCTCTATTTAGAAAAATTGGCACAAACTATAAAATATTAAAACAGGTCCTAAACTGTCATATGACTCATTGTTCTGATTTATACAATTAGAGTTTTATAATCTACTCTATTCCACTAATTCAATAAATATGTATGTTCACTCAGATTTATAATTTGGAGTGGGATTAAATTGACTTCAAATAATTCTTACAGTTCGCCTTCACTCTTGGCATCTGGAAGGTAGACATTAGATACATGTTCCGTCTACCACACCTTCCTTCTCAGACATGAGTGTATTTGGGAAACTCTCTGACTTACTTGCATTTCAGAATCTTTACTCATCGCTGAGTTATCTTGCTATGATCACATTGACACCCCCTAAAATGTTATGGCTTTGTGTAATATTTTTTTATGTATATGTATATATGTCAGTACTTTCCCATGGTTCTTTTTCACTTTAATGTTGAGAGGTGAAAATTAGGTAGACATTTGAACGTAGAGATGCTCAAAAAATAGTGTGAGGTAATGTGTTTCAAATAAAGGAAATTGGGTTGAGAAATATCAGGCACTCCCCCAAAACCCTCTCCCAACCCCCAGCCCCGACCTCCCCTCACCCTCAGCAGCAAAAAGTGGGTAATTCATAATGAAAAACAATCAGAAGAAATACATAGCAGTTTTCAGTTTAGGTGAAGATGATACTGTCTGTTATTAAAACAAACTAGAAATGAGGAGGACTTTGTAGAGCATTCTTTTTTAAACTATTTTCCCCAAGAATCTTAATATCTAAATTTCCTTAAAATACAGACCAGTCAGGCTTCTATCTTTATAAAAAACATTTTGTTAAACAGAGTTGTAACTTAAAATGAAATAATTTACACAGTTGTTGTTGCTGTTATAAAATAGTTTGCTCATATAAAATACCATATGAAGGAGATTTGGGGCAAATTTTAAAATATTTATAAATGTCATAATTTTGCAGTCTCTTTTCTGATTTAATTATTCTGATTGTTTTGACACATTAGGGCTGCTAGTCATTTACTCCAGGAATCAAGCACAGAAGCTCACAGATTTAAAAATTAAATCAGATTTGTAAACACTTAATAACTTGAACTTACATGCAGTGTTACTCTCTCATGATTAAAATCTTAAGTGCAGTGCTACCAATGAAGCATTCAAAGCTGAGAACATTGTGCCACCAGCTGAAAATTGCAATATTGTGATACTTCTTGGTTAAAATTTCTATTGAAGTACCTATTATTTATAGTTTTAGAGTAGTAGCCACTATTTGAGTTCATTTTCCAGATAAGAAGCCATATTTTATTCATATATATATATATATAAAACAGCTTTTGGAGCACACACATGTATTACTTCATTTAGTTTTTATGCAAAACCTGTGAGAGAGGGAGATGAAAGATTATTCAAAAGTGAGGATAGTGAGGTTAGTGTGATACCCAAAATTTCATGGCTGTGCAGAGGTTTATAGAACCTGCTGTGTATCCACCATTATTTCCACTAATACTTTTAGCCTCTATAAATAAAGTAAAAAAAGACAGCAAGATGAAATGGGGAATAAATAAATTAATAAATAAACGTGAATATCCTAGAATTCCTTACAACTTCATAAAAGCAAATTGCTAGCTTGTACATACATTATAAGAACAATTAATTTTTAAAAAAACATAAAATACCAAATATTTTCTGTTGGTACAAAATGGTTTTGAAATATTACGTATACACTGTTCATAATGGCTACCTCTGATGTGAGTATGGGTTGCAATTGGGGACAGGGTTGAGTATCTCAAAGATTTTAGCTTTAGGTAAAATACAGTCTCAATATATTCATGTATGACTTACTGAATTAAAAGTAAAACAATTTTTTAAAACTATAAAGAACATAGAGTTGGATTCTGGGAGTTATTGGCCTATACCAGGAAGGAGAAGAGATTACGTAGAGAGTAAATGGGAAATATATGGGGAAACAGTGGAAATAGTGTCAGACTTTATATTTGGGGGCTCCAAAATCACTGCAGATGGTGATTACAGCCATGAAATTAAAAGGTGCTTACTCCTTGGAAAGTTATGACCAACCTAGATAGCGTATTCAAAAGCAGAGACTTACTTTGCCAACAAAGGTCCGTCTAGTCAAGGCTATGGTTCTTCCAGTGGTTATGTATGGATGTGAGAGTTGGACTATAAAGAAAGAAAAGCAGAGATGAATTGATGCTTTTGAACTGTGGTGTTGGAGAAGACTCTTGAGAGTCCCTTGGACTGCAAGGAGATCCAACCAGTCCATTCTAAGGGAGATCGGTTCTGGGTTCTCTTTGGAAGGAATGATGCTAGAGCTGAAACTTCAATACTTTGGCCACCTCATGGGAAGAGTTGACTCATTGGAAAAAACTCTGATGCTGGGAGGGATTGGAGGCAAGAGGAGAAGGGGACGACAGAGGATGAGATGGCTGGATGGCATCACTGACTCGATGGATGTGAGTTTGCGTGAACTCCGGGACATGGTGATGGACAGGGAGGCCTGGTGTGCTGCAGTTCATGGGATTGCAAAGAGTCGGACTGGACTGAGCGACTGAACTGAACTGAACTGAAAGTGGGAGTTGCTATGGTTTTTGTAAATAAAAACATATTACATTGTCTTCGGAATCTCTATGTAATATTTTTTGTAGCTTATTTTGACCTACTGGTTGACAGAAACAAAAAATTGAAAGTAAGTATCTTTTCAGAATTATAAGTGTCTTTTCAGAATCATTCTAGTTTGTTCATAGTTTTGGGAAATAGTCTGCCATCAAAGAGAAATTGGCTGTGGTGCTATATTGTGCAACAAATTAATATCAATCAAAGTGGGGGGGATTTTTGTTTCATCACAATAGGTTTGGTAAATTAAAAGTAATAAATTCAGTTGAAAACCATGAGTATGTCCTTGTAATTCTGCATCGTGTCATTTTTCTTGGTCCTGTTGGTAATTCCTTTGGGCTTTGTCCAGAGGGGTGGAGGCGTGGACTGTGATTACCTCTGCTGTCACTCCACCCTCCTGGAATGTGGCGTCTGATTTACAAAAATGAAAGCCATGACTTTTAACAGGAGCTTGCTATTACTTTTCTCAAACTTAGTTTGAATCAGAGTGGGATAGTGTAAAATATCCCAAGCCCTTGGCTTGTGTTCCTTTAGAAAAGTCAGAATATCCAGCCCTTAATTCTTGGTTAGTAAGATAATATCCATAGCTGGGCGAGGTTCTGGAATAATTTGGCATAGCACATCTCTGACTGAAATCTAAATGTGACCCTTGGGATCAAAGGACTATGAATTGGTCTGCCTGTGTAAATTTCAGCTTCTCCACTATTCAACTTCATGTCTGAAATCTCTAAAAGAGCTTCCTGTTATAGCTCTTCTCTAACCTTTTTGATTCACAAATGTACTTTTCTGTCTGACAGTAGGCCACCATTATTCCATGCCGAAAGCAGCCTCTGTGATCCTCACCCTCACTTAATGGCTCTCTGAAGCAATTCTCCAAGATATACTTTGTAATACAGGCAACCTTCTATATTTGTGATAACAGTAATAGTGATAGCAATAATAACAGCAGCCATAATTTATTTAGCACCTACTGTGTTTTCAGCATTCACTGCATAGATTTTATAAGAGTCTTTCAAGGTAGGTCTGGGTATCTGAAAGTTAGGTCCTGTACCCTCAATCACCTCATGACGAAACGGAGACATGACAAGGTAAGGATATAGCTGCTGCTGCTGCTGCTGCTAAGTCGCTTCAGTCGTGTCCCACTCTGTATGACCCCATAGACAGCAGCCCACCAGGCTCATCTATCCCTGGGATTCTCTAGGCAAGAATACTGGAGTGGGTTGCCATTTCCACCTCCAACGCATGTGTGGATGCTAAGTCGCTTCATTCATGTCCAATTCTGTGCCTCCCCATGGACAGCAGCCCACCAGGCTCTTCTATCCACAGGATTCTCTAGGCAAAAATACTGGAGTGGGTTGCCATTTCCTTCTCCAAGGATATAGTTCAGTTCAGTTCAGTTCAGTCACTCAGTCGTGTCCGACTCTTTCGACCCCATGAATCACAGCCCGCCAGGCCTCCTTGTCCATCACCATCTCCCAGAGTTCACTCAAACTCATGTCCATCGAGTCAGAGATGCATTCAGCCATCTCATCCTCTGTCATCCCCTTCTCCTCCTGCCCCCAATCCCTCCCAGCATCAGGGTCTTTTCCAATGAGTCAACTCTTCGCATGAAGTGGCCAAAGTACTGGAGTTTCAGCTTTAGCATCATTCCTTCCAAAAAACACTCAGGGCTGATCTCCTTTAGAATGGACTGATTGGATCTCCTTGCAGTCCAAGGGACTCTCAAGAGTCTTCTCCAGCACCACAGTTCAAAAGCATCAATTCTTCGGTGCTCAGCTTTCTTCACAGTCCAACTCTCACATATCCCCTTCTCCTCCTGCCCCCAATCCCTCCCAGCATCAGGGTCTTTTCCAATGAGTCAACTCTTCGCATGAAGTGGCCAAAGTACTGGAGTTTCAGCTTTAGCATCATTCCTTCCAAAAAACACTCAGGGCTGATCTCCTTTAGAATGGACTGATTGGATCTCCTTGCAGTCCAAGGGACTCTCAAGAGTCTTCTCCAGCACCACAGTTCAAAAGCATCAATTCTTCGGTGCTCAGCTTTCTTCACAGTCCAACTCTCACATCCATACATGTAAAATGTAAAGTCACTCAGTCGTGTCCAACTCTTTGTGACCCCATGGACTGCAGCCCACCAGGTTCCTCAGTCCATGAGATTCTCCAAGCAAGAATACTGGAGTGGTTTGCCATTTCCTTCTCCAGGTGATCTTCCCGACCCAGGGATCGAACCCAGGTCTCCGGCATTGGAGGCAGACGCTTTAACCTCTGAGCCACCAGGGAAGTCCATACATGACCACTGGAAAAACCATAGCCTTGAATAGACGGACCTATGTTGGCAAAGTAATGTCTCTGCTTTTCAATATGCTATCCAGGTTGGTCATAACCCACATCTAAATAGTATACACCAAATTAAGCCTGACTATACCAAAGCCTTTGGCTGTGTGGATCACAATAAACTGTGGAAAATTCTGAAAGAGATGGAAATACCAGACCACCTAACCTGCCTCTTGAGAAATCTGTATGCAGGTCAGGAAGCAACAGTTAGAACTGGACATGGAACAACAGACTGGTTCCAAATAGGAAAAGGAGTACGTCAAGGCTGTATATTGTCACCCTGATTATTTAACTTATATGCAGAGTACATCATGAGAAACACTAGACTGGAAGAAGCCCAAGCTGGCATCAAGATTGCTGGGGAAAATATCAATAACCTCAGATATGCAGATGATACCACCCTTATGGAAGAAAGTGAAGAGGAGCTAAAAAGCCTCTTGTTGAAAGTGAAAGAGGAGAGTGAAAAAGTTGGCTTAAAGCTCAACATTCAGAAAACGAAGATCATGGCTTCTGGTCCCATCACTTCCTGGGAAATAGATGGGGAAACAGTGGAAACAGTGTCAGACTTTACTTTTTGGGCTCCAAAATCACTGCAGATGGTGACTGCAGCCATGAAATTAAAAGAAGCTTACTCCTTGGAAGAAAAGTTATGACCAACCTAGACAGTATATTCAAAAGCAGAGACATTACTTGGCTGACTAAGGTCCGTCTAGTCAAGGCTATGGTTTTTCCTGTGGTCATGTATGGATGTGAGAGTTGGACTGTGAAGAAGGCTGAGCGCCAAAGAATTGATGCTTTTGAACTGTGGTGTTGGAGAAGACTCTTGAGAGTCCCTTGGACTGCAAGGAGATCCAACCAGTCCATTCTGAAGGAGATCAACCCTGGGATTTCTTTGGAAGGAATGATGCTAAAACTGAAGCTCCAGTACTTTGGCCACCTCATGCANTGTGAGAGTTGGACTGTGAAGAAGGCTGAGCGCCAAAGAATTGATGCTTTTGAACTGTGGTGTTGGAGAAGACTCTTGAGAGTCCCTTGGACTGCAAGGAGATCCAACCAGTCCATTCTGAAGGAGATCAACCCTGGGATTTCTTTGGAAGGAATGATGCTAAAACTGAAGCTCCAGTACTTTGGGCACCTTATGCGAAGAGTTGACTCATTGGAAAAGACCCTGATGCTGGGAGGGATTGGGGGCAGGAGGAGAAGGGGACAACCGAGGATGAGATGGCTGGATGGCATCACGGACTCAATGGACGTGAGTCTGAGTGAACTCCGGGAGTTGGTGATGGACAGGGAAGCCTGGCGTGCTGCGATTCTAGGGGTCGCAAAGAGTCGGACACGACTGAGCAACTGAAATGAACTGAACTGAATAGCAAGTCTCCATTTCTTCTAAGGGATTCCTGCCCACACAGTAGATATAATAATCATCTGAGTTAAATTCACCCATTCCAGTCCATCTGAATTCACTGATTCCTAAAATGTTGATGTTCACTCTTGCCGCGTCCTTTCAATTTGCTTGATTCATGGACCTAACATTCTAGGTTCCTATGCAATATTGCTCTTACAGCATTGGACCTTGCTTCTATCACCAGTCCCATCCACAACTGGGTGTTGTTTTTGCTTTAGCTCCATCCTTTCATTCTTTCTGGAGTTATTACTCCGCTGATCTCCAGTGGCATATTGAGCACCTACCAACCTGGAGAGTTCATCCTTCAGTGTCTTATCTTTTTGCCTTTTCATACTGTTCATGGGGTTCTCAAGGCAAGAATACTGAAGTGGTTTGCCATTCTCTTCTCCAGTGGACCACATTCTGTCAGACCTCTCTAACATGGTATGACATGGGTCTCTCTCACCACATTTGGTGGCCCCACATGGCATGGTTTAGTTTCATTGAACCATGAATTTCCAGATGTTCAAGCTGGTTTTAGAAAAGGCAAAGGAACCAGAGATCAAATTGCCAACATCTGCTGGATCATGGAAAAAGCAAGAGAGTTCCAGAAAAACATATATTTCTGCTTTATTGACTATGCCAAAGCCTTGGACTGTGTAGATCACAATAAACTATGGAAAATTCTGAAAGAAATGGGAATACCAGACCACCTGATCTGCCTCTTGAGAAACCTATATGCAGGTCAGGAAGCAACAGTTAGAACTGGACATGGAACAACACACTGGTTCCAAATCGGAAAGGAGTACGTCATGGCTGTATATTGTCACCCTGCTTATTTAATTTATATGCAGAGTACATCATGAGAAATGCTGGGCTGGAAGAAGCACAAGCTGGAATCAGGATTACCGGGAGAAATATCAATAATCTCAGATATGCAGATGACACCACCCTTATGGAAGAAAGTGAAGAATTACTAAAGAGCCTCTTGATGAAAGTGAAAGAGAAGAGTGAAAAAGTTGGCTCAGCATTTGGAAAACTAAGATCATGGCATCCAGTCCCATCACTTCATGGCAAATAGATGGATAAACAGTGGAAACAGTGGCTGACTTTATTTTGGGGGCCTCCAAAATGACTCCAGATGGTGATTGCAGCCATGAAATTAAAACATGATTACTGCTTGGAAGGAAAGTTATGACCAACCTAGACAACATATTAAAAAGCAGAGATGTTACTTTGTCAACAAAGACCCATCTAGTCAAAGCTATGTTTTTTCCAGTGGTCAGGTATGGATGTGAGAAAGTGAAAGTGAAAGTGAAGAGCCTCTTGATGAAAGTGAAAGAGAAGAGTGAAAAAGTTGGCTCAGCATTTGGAAAACTAAGATCATGGCATCCAGTCCCATCACTTCATGGCAAATAGATGGATAAACAGTGGAAACAGTGGCTGACTTTATTTTGGGGGCCTCCAAAATGACTCCAGATGGTGATTGCAGCCATGAAATTAAAACATGATTACTGCTTGGAAGGAAAGTTATGACCAACCTAGACAACATATTAAAAAGCAGAGATGTTACTTTGTCAACAAAGACCCATCTAGTCAAAGCTATGTTTTTTCCAGTGGTCAGGTATGGATGTGAGAAAGTGAAAGTGAAAGTGAAGTCGCTCAGTCGTGTCCAACTCTGCAATCCGTGGACTGTAGCCCACCAAGCTCCTCTGTCCATGGGGTGCTCCAGGCAAGAATACTAGAGTGGGTTGCCATTTCCTTCTCCAGGGGACCTTCCCGACCCAGGGATCAAACCCTGGTCTCCCACATTGCAGGCAGACGCTTTAACCTCTGCACCACCAGGAAAGCATGGATGTGAGAACTGGACTATAAAGAAAGCTGAGCACTGAAGAATCGATGCTTTTGAGCTGTGGTGTTGGAGAAGAGTTTTGAGAGTCCCTTGGACTGCAAGGAGATCCAACCAGTCCATCCTAAAGGAGATCAGTTTTGGGTGTTTCATTGGAAGGACTGATGTTGAAGCTGAAACTTCAATATTTTGGCCACCTGATGCGAAGAGGTAACTCATTGGAGAAGACTTTGATGCTGGGAGGGACTGGGGGCAGGAGGAGAAAGGGACGACACAGGATGAAATGGCTGGATGGCATCACTGACTCAATGGGCATGAGTTTGAGTAAACCCCGGGATTTGGTAATGGATAGGGAAGCCTAGGGTGCTGCAGTTCATGGGGTCACAAAGAGTTTGACATGCTGAGCAACTGAATGAACTGAATAGCAGGTCTCACGCTATAGTGGTAACAGTAAAGTTCCAGTGAACACATATTGCTGTGGAAATCAGTTTTGACAAGCAGCGTGCTGTCTGCTGCTTTTGAAAAAAAGCATCAAGAAATGCTAATTTCAATGTTTGCTATAAATTAAACTGATATTAGCTAAATTATTGAAAGATATTGCTATTATTTTTCCTCACATGTTTCTACTTCAAAGATTATTTTAAATGCTGTTTTCAGGTATTTATACTACTTTTATTATCTGCTGGTTGCATTTCTATCTTAGAAATGGTTCAGAAAAATATTGTGCCACTAGCCTCTCTTCTCACTGATTATAGTGTCAACACATAGTCACTGTTTTAGAAAATGGAATGAGTTTTGTTCATTCAAAATCATTTCTTAGTTAAAAATAGCAGTTAAGAACACAAGCTTTAAATCATGAGCTCTTCTACCTACCAGCTTTTTTGACCTTAGGCAAGTTACTTCATATCACTAAACATCATTTTTCTATCTGTTATAGGATATGTTAAGAGGTCATAGCTGATAGTTTTTTGTTTGTTTCCTTGTTTTGATATTGAATGAGATAATCCATGTAAAACACATAGCATAGTACATATCTCATGCTAATGAATGTTTCTCATTATTATAATGTAATTTTTGCTTTGAAATAACTGTTTAAAATTTGTTGCCATGTAGTGTAGTGACTTAACACTCGACATACTGTAAAAATTTATTAATGTAGATCATGAAACAGAATAAGATTTTGATGAACTTTTTTTTTTTCTTAGCTAGAGGACAAATACACACTAATGTATAGTGTATATCTTGAAACCTTATAAAAGGTTGCTTTAAAAATTTCTTACTTGGCTGTAAAAATGGAATTAAGAACAGAATCCATTGTTTGGGACTTTTATCATGTGAAAATGTATTTTCCCATTGCTGCTTAGTTCAGATGAAAATTTTAGAAAATTATTGAGCATCATTATTCCAGTAACATGACCCATATTCTTGGTCCTACTGCCAAAGACCTACCTAAGCCTTGCGTCAGTATCACTGAAACACTTAAGGCAGAAGTGAACTAATATAGAATTTTGTGTCAGTCAGCGTCCTTCAGAGTGACAGAGGCAACGAGAGAAGGGTGTGTGTGTGTATGTACACATGTACATACATACACATTCACTCGTCTCCTGCATTGCAGGGTGGTTCTTTACTGTCTGAGTCACCAGGGAGGCTCACAAACATATATGCATATGAACGTATGTATGTGTGTGTGTCTATATATATATATATATATATATGCATTGTGTGTATCAATATATACTATACGTATATATGCATAAACAGTTCTAGTCAATATATTCTTAGATAGGAGATTGGAAATGGAAGATATACATATTATATCTGTCAGTGGACTTGTTTTTATGCCCATTCATATGGTTTCAGGGACAAAATGAGAAAGAAAGAAAAATCTTTGGGGCAAAATTATTGGCAGAAGCCTATCCATCTGACAAGGAAATTTGTTTTCAAACTGTGTACAACTAAAGACCCTGGGGCAGGAGGGAGAGGATAGCACAGCTCTCTAAGACCTTATTTGCATATATTTATCCAAAGGGTTGACAAATAAAGCTGAATTAAGTTTTACTAATGTTGATATTTGATTATTTCAGCCTGATAGATTATGATACTATTTTATAGTGCAAATTGTAGTTTTCTTTGCTAACTGTATAGATCATTCAGGATGGAAGTATAGGCAAGTAACAAATGTCTAATCATAACATCCTTATGATATATACTTACCCATAAAATATTCAAAAAACTGTGGGCTACTATCAGTATTTTTACCTTCTGTACTATGTTCAGTCTTTCCTTCAAATTTTCCTATTTGAACATATTTTAAATGAATGAATAAATTCAATATTATATTAAATATTTACAGTTTACAAAGTACTTCCATATGCATTGTCTAATACAATAATTTTTATCATGTTTTCATGAAACAACCTTTGGTTTAATTGATTTTCTCTGTCGTTATTTTGTTTTAATTTCATTGTTTTCTCTCCGGATATTTGCTATGTCTTCTGCTTGCTGTAAGGTTCTTTGCAAATATATGAATTCAAGGCATTTCTTTTCTTGCAATTGTCTACTTTTTCCATTAGAACCCTTAGCATATTCATAGTAATTGTTTTAAATTCTCTATGTGATGATTCCAATGTCTGTTTCATCTTTCAGTCGTGTTCTGATGCTTGCTTTTACTCTTAATACGTTTTTTTCTTGCTGTCTATCATGCTTTGTAATTTTCTGTTGAAAATTAGACATCATATTGAGCGAGAGGCTGAAGAGGACTCTAATGTCAGGATTAATATTACTGTGCTAGAAGTTGTGCTGTACCCAGTGTTGGACAGGCAGGCCTCAGTTTAATCGCTCAGTCGTGGCTGACTTTGTGACCCCATGAATCACAGCACGCCAGGCCTCCCAGTCAGTCACCATCTCCGGGAGTTCATTCAAACTCACGTCCATCGAGTCGGTGATGCTATCCAGCCATCTCATCCTCTGTCGTCCGCTTCTCCTCCTGCCCCCAATCCCTCCCAGCATCAGGGACTTTTCCAATCAGT
>SJXQ01007014.1:306450-349055 GCA_006408695.1 Aepyceros melampus | reverse complement strand
TCCAACCAGTCCATTCTGAAGGAGATCAGCCCTGGGATTTCTTTGGAAGGAATGATGCTAAAGCTGAAACTCCAGTACTTTGGCCACCTCATGCGAAGAGTTGACTCATTGGAAAAGACTCTGATGCTGGGAGGGATTTGGGGCAGGAGGAGAAGGGGACGACAGAGGATGAGATGGCTGGATGGCATCACTGACTCGATGGACGTGAGTCTGAGTGAACTCTGGGAGTTGGTGATGGACATGGAAGCCTGGTGTGCTGCGATTCATGGGGTTGCAAAGAGTCAGACACGAATGAGCGACTGAACTGAGCTGAACTTGTAAATCATCCCTAAACTCTGGATGGTTCAAGAATAGAAGGCATTTGTTTCAATTACTGGATTAATGTTAGTGTCAGGAAATTAATTCTAAATTCTTCATCTTCCCGTCTGCTTCGACCTCACATAGCCTAGGAAGGAAAGCTTGATAATTCAGGCAACACAAGCAGTAAGGACGTGAGAGAAAGATAGGGGATATTTCCTATGCTATTGGAGTGGAGGCATTATGGAAAGATGTACAAGGTACCTAGAGTGTTAATGCAAGCGTGGGACAAACCCAGTTTCCTTGTTCTGATTGGTAGGCAGAATAATGGTTCCTCAAAGGTGTCCACATCCTAATTCCCACAACCCGTGAATGTGTTCCATTATGTAGTAAAAAGGGGGCTTTGCAGATGTGATTAATATGAGGGATCGTGCAATGAGGAGATAAAAAACGCAGAGAAAAAAAGTCAGAGAGATGTGGCAGAAGAGAAGGCAGGAGAAGGACTCAGCCTTCCGTTGCTAGCTTTGAAGATGGAGGAGGAAGGTCTTTGGCCAGCACCTAGAATCTGGGAATGGCCCTCGTCTGACAGCCAGCCAGCAGACACGGACTTCCTGTCTGCAGCTGTGTGCACGGAATCTGCCAGCCACCCGCGTGCGCGTGAAAGCAGATCTCCCCTGGAGCCTCCAGAAAAGAGCACAGCCGTGCTGATGCCTTGATTTCAGTCCACTGAAACTCATGCCAGACTTCCTACCTGCAGAGCTGTGATAATAAATTTGTGTTGTTTGACGCTGCTAAATTTGTGTGAACTTGTTGTGGGGGCAAGAGAAAACTAATAAACCCTGTAAGGGTGGAGAGGGAGAAGTGGGCTGTTTTTCTTCCTCTGCTACTCATCCTGCTTCAATTTTCTCATCAGGAACACAGTAAACTCTTGCAGATAATCTATGCACATTTCATTGTGGAGCGCTTAATCCATAGGATTGACATTTTCTTTATGCTGGGAGTTAGGGATCTGATATAAAATCCAACAGATATTAAATAATTTGAATACTCAGTTTAAAATCATTTGTGATTTTCTTGGATTTTCTCTTTATTATCTATGGGAGTGTTTTTCCTTTCTATTTATACTGCGTGTGTGTGTGTGTGTGTGTGTGTGTGTGTGTGTATGCCCAGACCGGGACATGTAGGATACTGTTGAATAGAATGATAATAGACATCCTTGTCTTGTTCACAGCTTTAAAGGAATGATCGTAAAGTTTCAACATGTATGTACAATGGATGGCATTTTAATGCATTTTATCATTTATTGGGTTAGAGAAGTGTCCTATTTTTAGTTTGCTAATAGTTTTTTTTTAATATATCATGAATGGATGTTGAATTTTATTAAAAATTTTTTTCTGCCTCTATTGAGATGAACGCAAGTTTTTTTCTTATAATGTGTTAATGAGGTGAATTGCGTGAATACATTTGCTAATGTATTACCAGCCTTACATTTCTGGGAGAAACCAAACTTGTCATTTCAAAAACTGTTCTGTTTAGAATTACTGCATTTATATTTATGAACAAGAGGGGATTGTGTTTATCTTTCTCATGCTGTCTTTGATGGTTTTTTTAGTCTATGTGTTTGGACACCTGTGTATTTCTCTTTGGCTGCGCTGGGTTTTCGCTGCTGTGCACGGGCGTTTCTCTAGTAGGACAAGCAGGGGCTGCCCTGTAGCTGTGGTGCTCAGGCTCCTTTCTGCGGCGGCTTCGGTTGCAGAGCGCAGGCTTTGGGTTTTCAGGCTAGAGCGTGGCGCTCAGGCTCCCTTCTGCCTTGGCTTCTGTTGCAGAGCGCAGTCTCTGGGTTTCCGGGCTTCAGTGTGTTGCTCAGGCTCCTTTCTGCCGTGGCTTCTGTTGCAGAGCGCAGGCTCTGGGTTTCCAGGCTTCAGAGTGTTCTGCCGTGGCTTCTGTTGCAGAGCGCAGGCTCTGGGTTTCCAGGCTTCAGAGTGTTGCTCAGGCTCCTTTCTGCGGTGGCTTCTGTTGCAGAGCGCAGGCTCTGGGTTTCCAGGCTTCAGAGTGTTCTGCCGTGGCTTCTGTTGCAGAGCGCAGGCTCTGGGTTTCCGGGCTTCAGTGTGGCGCTCAGGCTCCTTTCTGCCGTGGCTTCTGTTGCAGAGCACAGGCTCTGGGTTTCCAGGCTTCAGTGTGGCGCTCAGGCTCCTTACTGCGGTGGCTTCTGTTGCAGAGCGTGGGCTCTGGGTTTCCAGGCTTCAGTGTGGCGCTCAGGCTCCTTACTGCGGTGGCTTCTGTTGCAGAGCACAGGCTCTGGGTTTCCAGGCTTCAGTAGCTGTGGTACGGGGGGGTTTAGTTGCTCTGTGTCGTGTGGGATCTTCCCAGACCAGGGCTTGAACTGGTGTTTCCTGCAATACAAGGCAGATTCTTAACCACTGGACCCCCAGGAAAGCCCCTCTTTACTAGTTTTGGCTAGAATTATATGGATAGTTTGGGGCTTCCCTGCTGGCTTAGACAGTAAAGCATCTGCCTGCAATGTGGGAGACCCAGATTCAATCCCTGGGTCGGGAAGATCCCCTGCAGGAGGAAATGGCAACCCACTGCAGTACTTTTGCCTGGGAAATTCCATGGACTGAGGAGCCTGGTGGGCTGCAGTCCATGGGGTCGCAAAGAGTCGGACACGACTGAGCCGCTTCGCTCCCTCGGACAGATAGTTCTTGTCATGCTCGTTGCTCAGCCGTGTACAACTCTTCCCAGTCCCACGGGCTATCGCCCACCAATCTCCTTTGTCCATGGAATTCCCAGGCAAGACTACTGGGGCAGGTTGCTGTTTCCTGCTCCAGGGGATTTTCCCAAGCCAGGGATCGAACCCTTGGCTCTTGCATTGGCTGGTGGATTCTTGACCATCGCTCTAAGTGGGAAGCTCCTAGATACCTACTTAATATTAGTAACTTGTCCCTGAACAAATTACAGATATTCTATGCAAGAACATTTACTGGCAGCCTATTTCCTTCATTTTAAATGGTAAAATTATAATGAGTTAGTCCTTAACCCAAACTAGTTTCATAAAATGTAACTAAAATATATTAAACAAAACTCTATTAAATAAAAAACTGTAACAACAGGCTGTAACATCCATAACTTTCCTTCCTGATCACCAAACCATGTAGTTATGAACAAATAGTTGCTTTGTCAGCAGTAACATCATCTCTTTTACTGTTACTGCTTTTCTGCGTGGTTTGCTTCTTTCTCCGATAATCTTTAACATTTCCTCAGCTTTTTTGGTTCTCAGGATACAAAACGAGGGAGGAAAAAAGCAATATGAAACATGAAAGGCAGTGTGGAAATGTGGCAGAAAATGACTCACACTGAAGATGGTATGGTACTTTAGTGCTTCTTCCCTCACCAGTGGTGTCTATATGGAATATCCCTTTCACTGAAAGTCAGTATGCTTTGTGATTTGCTGACAGATGAAGCTGGGGAACATTTTTCCAGTTGCGTTTGTGATGCAACTCAGGGCATTCCCTATACCTTTGTTGTTATTGGTAAACATGTGTTTTGGATCCTAAATATAATATTTGTATATAAATAGTCTTTTCAATTTTTAGGGTTTAACTGGAGGGTAATTGCTCTGCAATGTTGCTATAGATGTTGGTTTCTGCCATTCAACATGAACCAGCCATAAGTGCACACGCGGCCGCTCCCGCTTGAGCCCCCTCGTAGCACCCCGGTCCCCGCCCCAGGTTGTCGAGAGCCCAGATGGAGCGCCTTGTGTTTCGCCAGGTAACTAAACCTTCCCGCTGCTGTCTGTTCTGCATACGGTGCTGTCTGTGTTTCCATGCTCCCCTCGCAGGTTGGCCCTTCTGCTCCTTCTCCTGCTGTGTCCGCAAGTCTGTTCTCTGTTCTCGCCCTGCGAACAGGCTGGTCAGTATCATTTTCCTAGCTTCCATCTATATGCACTAATATACAATATTTATTTGTTTCTCTTTCTGACTTCACTCTGTTGCTGTTTTAAATGATATATGTGTTATATGATGTTGGAGTATTAAATACAAGAGTTAATTTATTGGGAAAACGTTAATCAGGAAAATGTTCTCTGGAGTATGCCTATACAGTACTGGCTTTATAAAATTACTTGGAGACTTTTTCCCCTTTTTGTCTTCTCTGAAGAATTTAATATAAAGTCAGAATTTTTTTAAGTGAAAAATAAACCTCACTTTAAGAATTATCTGGACCTAGAATTTTCTTTGTAGGAACATTTCAAACTACTGAATCAGTTTCTTTAATGATTGAACCATTCAAGTTTTTTCTTCTTTAGTCAGTTTTGTTAAGTCATCCTTCTGAGGAATGTATCCATTCCGCCTCCATTCTGCTGCATTTTGAAGTTGTTGATCCAGGAAACATCGTCCCAAACAAAATCAAACTAAAGATGATTACACCAGGACACATTTTTTATTAAAATGGCAAAAAGTAAAGATAAAGAGAAAATATTAAAAGCAGCAAGGGAAAAGCAACATGTTACATACAAGGGAACTCACCTAAAGCTCTAGATGACTTTTTAGCAGAGGCTCTGCAGGCCAGAAGGGAGTGCCACAATATATTTTAAAGTGATGAAAGGGAAAAATCTACAACCAAGAGTACTCTACCCAGCAAAACTTACATTCACATTTGATGGAGACATGAAAAATTGCAAGGATAAGCAGAAGCTTACAGAGTTCAGCAACACCAAACCAGCTTTACAAGAAATGATGAAGGGGTTTCTCTAAGGGAAAACAAAAGTCCACAACTAGAAACACAATTATTGCAATAAGAAAAATAGGTAAAGGCAAATATACCATAAACGTAGTAAACCAACTACGTGAAAAACTCATAGGGAAGTTAAAATACAAGTAGTAAAATCATCTAATCCACAATGAGTAGTTAAGAGATACCCAACCAAAAAGATGTGAGATATGATGTCAAAAACAGTAATTATAGGGGAAAGTGAAGTGAAAGTGAAGTCACTCAGTTGTGTCCAACTCTTTGCGACCCCATGGATACCAGGCTCCTCCATCTATGGGATTTTCTAGGCAAAGAGTACTGGAGTGGGTTGCTATTTCCTTCTCCAGGGAACTTCCTGACCCAGGAATCGAACCCAGGTCTCCCACATTGTAGACAGATGCTTTACCGTCTGAACCACCAGGGAAGGGGGGTAAAAATGAAATCAGCCCTTGGATATCTGTTAAATTAGAAGTTACCCCTCAGATCATTGTTACCAAAATACGCAAATAGGCCTCTTTTATGGAAAGACTGGGCAGGTTGCAGCCTGCTGCTTCTGTGCTGGGCCTGGGGGTTAGCCATGCTAAGTCTGTGTGAGCCCTTCAGGGACCGTCTTTTAGAGCCCTGTGGCCTTGTGCTGCTCATGGATGCAAGTCCCACTGGTTTTCAAAGCTAGATGTTTTAGGTACTCATCTCTCAGGTGGAGGTCTTAAAAGTCAGCATCAGACTGGAGGTCTCAATCCTTCACTCCTTAGGGAGAAGCTGGAAGGTGTGAGTTTTAGGTGTTGCTGCACCAGGGCTGGGGATTATGGCAAGATTGTTTCTCAGCTTCTCCTTGGTTTGATGTGAGTTTTTTCTCATTTTCCCAGTGAGAAGGAGTCTAGTATTTTTTGGATTTTCTTCAGAGGAAATTGCCTTGTGTCCAGCTGTTGATTCAGTGTGTCTCTGGGAGGGTGAGGTCAGGGAGCCTCTTACGTTGCCGTTTTGAGCCAGATGCTGAGACTGAGTTTCTGATGTCAATTATTAGAAATTATTTTCTAGCATTTCCCTTTGGTTCTTTTTCAGAGATGTAGGTTACTTATGCGGAGAAGGCAATGGCACCCCACTCCAGTACTCTTGCCTGGCAAATCCCATGGACGGAGGAGCCTGGTGGGCTGCAGTCCATGGGGTCGCTAAGAGTCGGGCACGACTGAGTGACTTCACATTCACTTTCCACTTTCATGCATTGGAGAAGGCAATGGCAACCCACTCCAGTGTTCTTGCCTGGAGAATCCCAGATACAGAGGAGCCTAGTGGGCTGCCATCTCTGGGGTCACACAGAGTCGGACACGACTGAAGTGACTTAGCAGCAGCAGTAGCAGCAGGTTACTTATGATATCTTTTGTTCCTTTGTTATGTAGCCCCTTTTATTTCTCAAAAATATATGTGAGATTTATATTTAAATATAAACACACTCATTCGATATTCTCAAGGTTAGAAATTAAAGTTCTCTGTTTCAACTCACTGTCATATATTATATGTTTTCTTATAGTTTTTTTTTTTTAACTGTAAGCATATGTTCTTTGGAAATTAAGCTGTGGTAATCTTTTGGGGGTGTTCCTCTAGAAAAGACTTATATGTGGTGTTGCTGGGCATTTGGGGTACTTTCATCTGGGCCTCCCTGCTGGCTCCGTTGGTAAAGAATCCACCTACAATGCAGGAGACCTGGGTTGGGAAGATCCCTTGGAGGAGGAAATGGCAACCCGCTCTGGTTTTCTTGCCTGGGAAATCCCATGGACGGAGGAGCCTGGCGGGCCCCGGTCCACAGGGTTGCGAGGGTCGGACGTGACTTAGCGACTAATTCACTGCCACCACTACCGCTCAGGAGGCGCTGTCAGGCCGTCCCACCCGCTCCTCGGAGAACCAGCCGTGCGCCCTCCTGCGTGAGGGAGAGCTGGTGCTAGCCATTCTCTAGGGAGACATTTCCCTCGTTTTATCCTTCCTAATAAAAAGTGGGATAACTCCACTATTTCTCTCTGTAGGGTGATTCACTCCCTACCACCCTGCCTCGTTCACTTACACATGGGTGGGTAGTTCTGTTTCCCACTTGCTCAGGCCTTGTGTCCTGTCTCCTAACTTCCAACTGACCCCGTGAAGCTTAAGCTGTAAGCCACCAGAGATAGGTCGGTAGATGTCCCAGGCACATACCAGCTCTGGAACTTACTTTGGATTCATGCTATCTTTCATGTGTGGCCTCTGAGGACTTCCCTTATTTTTTAGCCAACTCAGCCATGCATTTAGAAAGATATTTTAAAATATTTTATCCAGCATTTTAAATTTTTGGAATTAGGAGACTTCTCTGCATATCTCCTGCCACATTGAAGGTACAGAAGAATTTGTGTTTCTTCATCAATTTGATCCTTGAAAAGCCATCCAGCTTGAGTGTCAGAAGGCTTATCACTAATCCTGCTTTTTCTACTAACAACCTATCTGTAAAGGTAATAACTCTTCCCAAAATAATTTATAATTTAGAGCAATTCTCACAGAGTCTCTTTATTAAAGTAACTTGGTTAAATTTTTTTGCAACTTCACACAATTATTCTGAAGGTCATTTAGAGCAAGAAACTAATGAGAATAGCCATAAAAATTTAGAAAAAGAAGAGTAATGATGGAGGGCTAACTCCTTACCTAACTCTAAATATTAATATATATTCCAATACTAAATATTACAACATTCTCAATTTCATAAGATAATTAAGGGTTTGGCACAGGCACTCACCTGTCAATGAAATGGAAGGTATAACTCATAAACCTTTGTTCTGTATGTTAAATTTTAATGTATCTTAAAGCAGACATCACAAATCAGCAGAGATGGAAGGGCTTCAACCCACGCATGTCACTGATAGGAGTGATTTGTCATTTTGGAAATAAAAAGAATATTACCTGATATAAATCAAAATAAGTGCTGCATAGTTTAAAGAATTAAATGGGAAAAAAACAAATAATAGAAAGGCTAAGTGAAAATATTTGTTTGACTGAAGAAAGGACTTACTAAACTTAGCGTTAGGCTAATGGCAGTTTCTGGAAGAAACTAATTACAAGAATAGTGACATAATCGACTTTCCTTACTTTTTGACCATGAGGAAGTATTACCTTTCAAAATAATAATCTTTATTTTAAAAATAAATAAATGAAAGGAGTAAGAAAAAATTTGATTTGGCAAAATTTAAAACTCTTTATCTTACACAATTAAGGGCTTCCCCAGTGGCTCAGCAGATAAAGAACCCACCTGCCAATGCAGGAGACATAAGGGACGTGAGTTTGATCCCTGGGTTGGGCAGATCCCCCTGGAGGAGGGCATGGAAACCCACTCCAGTATTTTTGCCTGGAGAATCCCGTTGACTAAGGAACCTAGCAGGCTACAGTCCGAAGGGTTGCAAAGAGTCAGACACGACTGAGCAGCTAAGCATGCACACACATCTTAAAGGGAAAATTCCTTGTATCTACAGGCCAAGTTCTTATAATAGGTATACTTTAACAAAGAGAATACTTAATAAAGTATTCATATTAATCCATAGAAATGCTGATAACCCAGTAGGACCAAAACCAAGAAAGGAGAAGCATGGATTCTGAACCATATAGAGAAATGTTAATACCTTAAGGAATTTTTTTGGAAAAATATTTTTGTGACCCTATTCATTTGTATAAATGTAAACTAAATTGCTGGTTTTATTTTCATATATTCATTTTTTAAACTAAAAGCTAGGTATGTCTATGTTTAGAGAAGCTTTGTCTCTCTCATTATGTTCTTATTTTAGGGTGTGATTAGGCTTAACTTTTTTCCTGACAGATTTTTTATTATTAATTTACTAATCATTTTGCTTGAAAGTGAAAGTGAAGTCGCTCAGTCGTGTCCAACTCTTTGCGACCCGTGGACTGTAGCCCACCAAGCTCCTCTGTCCATGAGATTCTCCAGACAAGAATACTGGAGTGGGTTGCCATTTCCTTCTCCAGGGAATCTTCGTGACCCAGGGATCGAACCCAGGTCTCCCACATTGCACGCAGACGCTTTAACCTCTGCACCACCAGTGAAGCCCTTAAACAAGACTACAGTCTCTCAGAAACCTCCTATAGAGACACAGAACTTCAGATTCAAGTACTAACAAACATCAAAGATTTAAAGGGAGGAAAGGAAGCCAGGTTGAAAGCAGAAGGGGAAGGAGGCGGGGTGGGGGGGGTGAAAGGGGTGGCCTTACAGACATCTCCTGCCACCTACAGATGCCCGGGCGTTATGGGGCTTTTCCCTGGGCCTCCAGAGAAGGGAGGACTGGAACTCAGCCCTACCAGAAAACAGAACCAGACCAGAACCAGAATTTGAGCTCTCTGCCCAGAGGAGGTGATCAGTCTCCAATCCTCAGCTCAGGCTGAGGGCCCTTCGACCAGATTCCTGCGTCCAGGACTGGGGAACTAGAAAAACAGGGAAGGGTAGGAAGGGTTAAGGGGAGGAAAGAGAGAGGGAAGAGGAGAGAGGTCAATAAAGTCTCTTGTTCCTTACCCTGTCGGGGCACTCTGGCCAGTTGTCCATGTCAGGAGAAGACCAGGGACAAAAGGGTCCCAGTTGCGGCCGCTGGGTCTGGTCCCTTGGCAGGCAAGCTGGCCCCTGAGTACCCCGAGTGGTCAGGACGTCAGTCTCAGTGAAGAAGAGCTCCCACCAGAGTCGCCATTTGTTGCAGGAAGGCGGCCCCTTCCAGGGCCTGAAACTGGGCTCTTGTCTAACACTCAGAAATGAATTGTCCGAGGAGACACATGTGCTGACAAAGCAAGAGATTTTATTGGGAAAGGGCACCCGGGTGGAGAGCAGTAGGGTAAGGAAGCCCAGGATGATGTGGTTTATCTTAACTTGGTTACCAGAGCCTTTATGTGAAATCTCTTCTGCATCACCATTTTCGAGATCTTACAGAAATGTCTTGTTTGTCAGTGACAGTGAGGCTGCAAGTAGCAGTGTCCCGTCGCCCAGAACTGTCCGATTCTTTGTGGCCCCGTAGCCGGTAGTCCACCCAGCCTCTTCTGCCCATGGAATTTTGCAGGCAAGAACAGTGGAGTGGGTTGGTATTTCCTACTCCAGGGCATCTTCCCCACTCCATGTCGAACCTGGCGACTCTTGCATCTCCTGCGTCAGCAGGTGGATTCTTTAGGACTAGCACCACCTGGGAAGTCTCATGATACTGCAAAGAGACTTCAATGAATGCTACTTCAAGAAATGCCTTAAGCAAGTCTGATGTTAGTACAGGCAGTAAACCGCCAGGGGGCAGTACAAGCCAAGCACCAAAGCTTCACTGAGATTTACAGCCGCATTCTCAGTTGTTACACTTTAACTGGAATGAAATTAGCAATCAAATATCCACATTGGAGTAAAATCACCCTCTTCTGGAGGTGATTTTAAAACCTGGGTTTTTATACAAGTTTTTCAGAGATGATACTTTGGTGGTTTTTTTTTTTTTTTTTTTCTTTTTCTTTTTTTTAATCTGGTCAAGTTGCATAAAAAAACCTGTTTTAATATGCTACTTGGAGTGATTCAAAAGAGCATCTTATGTATTCCAGTCTGGACACAAATGAAACATCTTTCAGTGGTAAAATTCCCTGTGCCACAGAAGTGTATGTCCTAAGCCAACTAGGAAAATAAAGCTGGTGCTTTTAGTCAGGATCCAGACTGCCAGGAAATATACATAGCAATTGGAGTTGAATTATTAATAGATACTTCTTTTGTGGGTTAGACAGCTCAGTCTGTCTTAATTTTTTTAAGTCAGGTATGACTTGATTGCAGTGCTTAGTCACTTTCTGGAAACATATAGTTGCTAGATAAAAATAGGATTTTTAATTTTTGTAACTAAATATATGTGGCATGTATTTCATATCCATACATTTCCAAGGGTATTCTTAGGAACATCTGTTTCCATATTAGTAACTTTCCTCTTTGGTGGTGCTAGAGTCTTTCTTTGGTGTAGCAGACAGCATTGGAAGGTCCTCCGTGAGACGAGTGCTCCTGTGAGGCCCAGAACAGTTCCAACAGCACAAACCCCCAAACCTGGGTTTCTAATGAGTGGCTTTAGTTGCATTAATGTTAATGTTTGTTTTAGCCACTGAAAGAGAATTCCTAGCTGCTCGATAGAGATTTGAAGTCTCACAGCTGAATAAATTAAATCCCTGAGTACTGAGGCTCAACTTGAAATTGATCACACAGAACCTCAGTTAAGAATCTGTGAAACATCATGGTGAGCCCAGGAGGAGCTGGAGAATGGGAGGCATTTGAGGGTTCTGATCCTTCAAACTTTCAAAAGGTTAAGAAGTAATTTCAATAAACTCTGATCTATAAAACTAGTGTGGTTACAATTCCGTAATGTACTAATAAGTGATTGGTGTGAGTCCTTAAAAGCTGCATCACTTATGAGAAGCCAGAATGAGTTTAACACCCATCACAGTGAAATTTCTTTTTTTAGTAAAGTATCCAGACCTTGAGAGCTGGGTAGAAGAACCTAGCAACCTAGAATTTAAATAAGACACAATTATTGGAGAAGGAAACGGCAACCCACTCCAGTACTCTTGCCTGGAGAATCCCAGGGATGGCGGAGCCTGATGGGCTGCTGTCTGTGGGGTCGCACAGAGTCGGGCACGACTGGAGCGACTTAGCAGTAGCAGCAGCAAGTCCCTTATTATGTACCTCTGTCATAAGGTACATAATATGTACCTGTATGTTGATAAGTAATTTAATAGCTACCAACGGGATGTTGTTTAATAGGTTGATGTTCAATGGAGGGATGTTTCTAGGAATGCCCTTGGCCTTTTCCTTTAATCTTTTTTATTATTGGTCTGTAGGAAGATGTTGAAGGCACCCTTATAAAATTTGAGAAGATATGAAGTTAAAGAAGATAAATAGTCAGAATCCTAAACTCTTCGGTTTGTTGATTTTGAAGAGGGTATATGTAAAGTCCACTACTTGTGCCCTAAAATCAGCAGTATGAATGTAGGATAAGTCGTGACTTAGCTGTAGCATGCCTAGAAAAGACTTAAGGGAATTTGTTGGCAGCGAATATACTATAAATCCATTTGTACTGTGGCAATCAGCGGTGTAAATGTAAACTTAGGTTTTATGAATCCAAAAGTGTGCCATGGAAAGGAGAGATGTTCCTTTTTCCCCAGGCTGCACCACCCTGTCTTCAGTTCTAGCTGCTGTCCCTCAGGCGCGTCGTAGGCAGGCTCAGGACGATTCAGGAAAAAGACCACCCAGGTAACCAGAACACTAGAGGCTGTGTTATAAAGGAAGCGGCTGAAGAAACTGGGGACTAGAAGGTGCAGTATCGGAAGACAGAGTGACACTGGCTTCACGTGTTTGGAAGTCTGCCCTGTGAGAGGGGAGTTAGACTTGTTCTGAGTCATCCCAAGGGATCAGATTAAAATCAAGGGGTGGAAACCTTAAAGAGGCAGTTTTGAGTTTCATATAATGACTTTCTAATGGTTGAAAGCAAGCCCAGATGGGAACGAACTGTCGAAGAGATGGTGATTTCTTCATCATGAGGCTGTTCAAGCATGGATTTCTAAGTTTCTAAGAACTTAGAAATATCTTAGCAACTGATAGACAGTTAAATACATTTAAAAATCCCTTCCAAGGTGGTCCAATGGTTGAGACTCCACGTTCCCAATGTAGAGGACACGGCTTTGATCCCTGGTCAAGGAACTAAGTTCCTGCATGCCACATGGTACGGCCTTAAAAATAATTCCTTTCAATTCTGAGAGTTTATGCTTATTTTCTTAATGCATATTTTCTTAAGCTAACAAGACTCCTTAAGAAAAGGCATCTTTAAAGATTGAGCAATATTAATTTATCCCAATAAACCTAATATGTGTTATTTTTTCTTTTTAATGTCTTTAGTCAACAGAGACAGTATCAGGATTTTAAATGTGACTTTTATTCCTGTTATCTCAGAAAGAAAGAAAGAAAGAAAGAAAAAAAGTGAAGTCGCTCAGTCATGTCCAACTCTTTGTGACCCCATGGACACCAGGCTCCTCCGTCCATGGGATTTTCTAGGCAAGAGTACTGGACTGGGTTGCCATTTCCTTCTCTAGGGAACTTCTCAACCCAGGGATCGAACCCAGGTCTCCCACATTGTAGACAGATGCTTTACTGTCTGAGCCACCAGGAGATAAGGTCAAAACCCAAAGGCAAGATAAACAGAGTAGGTGCCAAGTACTTCCAAATCCTAAAGAGATCACCTGAGCAGATTGTATTATATGGTTGCGCAACCAGTTCAGCCTGTATTGGCCCATTGCTAACCTCTAGGGTTGGAGCTTAAGCACTGGTGATGAAAACTGTTAGAGTCATTGGCATGCTGTATGATACCTGTCCCCACCCCGGGAACTGCTGGGAGAACCTGCTGTGTCTGGAAGTTTGGGAGACTCGAGAACTGTGACGCTAAGAGAGACCGTGGGTGGAGCTGCCCCTGCCTGCAGTGGCTCAGACGAGCGCGATTTGGTGGAAGCAGCTCCACCATCATGCGGCGGGTGTGATCCATTTTAAAAGGTTGCTGGAGGGTGGACTACCGTAAAGGGCTGGTGGAGGAGATTGACTGCCTAGAGAGCCAGGCCACCAGGTTCAAAGCTGGGCTCTGCTGCTTATTTGCTGTGTGATCAAGGGCAGAGGTGGAGCAAGAAAGGTAGAAGAACCTAACCCCATGCACCTGCCTGCCCGAGTCCTAGGAAGATGGGAGCCAATTTACATCAGAAAAGATTTGGAATTTGGACAGTAAATGAAAGAGGCTTTTAAAATACCCAAGTAAGACCATTCTTGCAACTTAGATAAGAGAACTGTGGGACCTTCCTAAGTTCCCATTCAAAGGGAGCAAAGGAGTCCAGAAAGCAGGTGTGAAGAGAGTGGAAAGAGGATAAAGCTGTTCTCTGTGTGCATCTTAAACAGAGCATCTTAATAAACAGATGAGCTGGCTACAGCAGTGACGGGAAAGGCCAGCTAGATTCTCGGTGTGGTTTTGTCACCAAAGAGCAGTGTCAATAACAGGCCACCCTATGCCTCTGGGCCCTAAATTTCTTCACCTGTAGAAGATCTCCAGTTCCTTTTAGCTTTGTAGTGCTGTTTCCATTTTACTTCACAACCAAGGTTTGGTATCTGTATGTCTATCTATCTAATTTAGTATTTATAAGTATTTATATCCAGAAGTTTTTCTGAAAAGATTTAATTAACTGAACTTTGATGTTTTTTCCCTGTTGGCGTGCTGACTGTGTTTTGTGCCTAAACGTAGTTGGTGAGATTATTTTCTGTGTTTCTGGTTTGTCCAGTAGTTTTCCTCTCTGTTAAACTTAGTATAGATAAGCTTTAGTAAGATATGGCATTGTGAGCACATGCATTTTAAGTGTCTTACCCATATTAATTCTGCTGATGCAGTCTACCTGTGATTTTTACATTTTGTCGATGAAAAGGCACAGGCAAACTACATTCAGGGAGGTAAAAGGAATGGGTAATTAAATATTAAAGAATCCCTCAGATCTCTTGGAACTAATGAGATAGTTCTGCATTTTCTTACTCATGTGTGCAGAACAACAAGGCTTCATTTGCCCTTGGATTTTAAGTCTCTTCAGAGCACAGCTGCTGTCTAAGGTGATGGAATTATCTGTAAATTCCTGTCAGAGTCTCTGACAGGCCCCGAAAAGGGTTGGCACAAACAAATCATTTCTCTAACTTGTTGGGCTATTTAAAATTATACAGTAAGGTGTACATTTCAGTTCAAAGGAGAATGAGACACTGATTGGAACATCATAAAGTAGTCAGAATGAGTGGGCAACATTCATCTTAATCTACTAAGTTCTTTGCTGGAACTCCTAATGCCCCCAATCGCCCCATTTATGGCGTAAAGCCTGTGACCTGAAATGTCTTTGCTGTTTGTGTCCAGTTTAGATTTAAGTGATTGCTGAATTTTCTTCTGTATCCACAGTCTTTTGATTCAGCTCAAGAGACATCATCTTTAAATCCTAGGTATAAATTCAGCCATGGCAGCTTAAGCCTCTAAAATCTCAGTATTTAGAGTATCAAAAACCCTGTAAGAATGCCATGAGAATATTTGTATGTTGCTGAGAAAGAATGGAAAGTTAAGTATAATAAAGTACCTTTCTTTAAAAATACATGTATGTTCATTTAATTTCCTTTTTGTTCCCTCATAGTCAACAAGAGTCTGAAATGCAGTACTTGGGTCAGTCTCAAAAATGACAGAATGATCTCTATTCATTTCCAAGGCAAACCATTCAATTATCACAGTAATCCACGTCTTTGCCCCAGCCACTAATGCGGAAGAAGCTGAAGTTGAACTGTTTTAAACCTACAAGACCTTCTAGAAATAACACTCAAAAAAGGTGTCCTTTTCATTATGGGGGACTGGAATACAAAACTAGGAAGTCAAGAGATACTGATAGCTAGAGTAACAGACAAATATGGCCTTGGAGTACAAAATGAAGCAGAACAAAGGCTAACAGAGTTTTCCCAAGAGAATGCACTGGTCATAGCAACCACTCTCTTCCAACAACAAAAGCAACAACTCTACACATGGACATCAGTAGACAGTCAATACCAAATCAGATTGATTATATTCTTTGCAGCCAAAGATGGAGAAGCTCTATACGGTCAGCAAAAACAAGACCAGGAGCTGACTCTGGTTCAGATCATGAACTCCTTATTGCCAAATGCAGACTTAAATTGAAGAAAGTAGGGAAAACCACTAGACCGATCAGATATGACCTAAATCAAATCCCTTATGATTATATAGTGGAAGTGACAAATAGATGCAAGGGATTAGACCTGATAGATAGGGTGTCTGAAGAACTCTGGACAGAAGTTCATGATATTGTACAGGAGCCAGTGATCAAAACCATCCCCAAGAAGAAGAAACACAAAAAGGCAAAATGGTTGTCAGAGGAGGCCTTACAAATAGCGGAGAAAAGACGAGAAGCGAAAGGCAAAGGAGAAAAGGAAAGATATACCCATTTGAATGCAGAGTTCCAAAGAATAGCAAGGAGAGATAAGAAAGCCTTCCTCAGGGATCAATGCAAAGAAGTAGAGGAGAACAATAAAATGGGAAAGATTAAAGATCTCTTCGAGAAAATGAGAGATACCAACAGAACATTTCATGCAAAATGGGCACAATAAAGGACCAAAATGGTAGGGACCTAATAGAAGCAGAAAATATTAAGAAGAGGTGGCACAAATACGCAGAAAAACTAACAAAAAAGATCTTCATGACCCAGATAACCACAATGGTGTGATCACTCACGTAGAGCCAGACATCCTGGAGTGAGAAGTCAAGTGGGCTTTAGGAAACATCACTATGAACAAAGCTAGCAGAGGTGATGGAATTCCAGCTGAGCTAGTTCACATCCTAAAAGATGATGCTGTGAAAGTGCTGCACTCAATGTGCCAGCAAATTTGGAAAACTCAGCAGTTGCCACAGGACTGGAAAAGGTCAGTTTTCATTACCATCCTAAAGAAGTACAATGCCAAAGAATGTTCAAACTACCACACAATTGCATTCATCTCACACGCTAGCAAAGCAATACTCAAAATTCTCCAAGCCAGGCCTCAACAGTATGTGAACCATGAACTTCCAGATATTCAAGCTGGATTTAGAAAAGGCAGAGGAACAAGAGATCAAATTGCCAAAATCTGTTGAATCATCAAAAAAGCAGGAGAGTTCCAGAAAAACATCTACTTCTGCTTCATTGGCTATGCTAAAACCTTTGACTGTGTGGATCACAACAAACTGGAAAATTCAAGAGATGGGAATACCAGACCCCAGACCAGCTTACCTGCCTCTTAAGAAATCTGTATGCAGGTGAAGAAGCAACAGTAGGACCCAGACATTGAACAACAGACTTGTTCCAAATTGGGAAAGGAGTATGTTAAAGTTGTATATTGTTACCTTGCTTATTTAACATATATGCAGAGTACATCATAAGAAATGCCAGACTGTATGAAGCACAAGCTGGAATCAGGATTTCAGGGAGAAATATCAGTAACCTCAGATATGCAGATGACACCACCCTTATTGCAGAAAGCAAAGAGGAACTAAAGAGCCTGTTGATGAAAGTGAAAGAAGAAAGTGAAAGAGGGCAGTGAAAAAGTTGGCTTAAAACTCAACATTAAAAAAACTAAGATCATGGCATCTGGTACTATCACTTGTTGGCAAATAGATGGAGAAACAATGGAAACAGTTGATAGACTTTATTTTCTTGGGCTCCAGAATCACGCAGATGGTGACTGCAGTCATGAAATTAGAAGACACTTCCTCCTTGGAAGAAAAGCTATGACCAACTTAGACAGCATATTAAAAAGCAGAGACATTAATTTGCTGACAAAGGTCCATCTAGTCAAAGGTATGGTTTTTCCAGTAGTCATGTATGTATATCAGAGTTGGACCGTAATCTGGGCACTAAAGAATTGATGCTTTTGAAGTGTGGTGATGGAAAAGATTCTTGAGAGTCCCTGAGACTGCAAGGAAGTGAAATCAGTCCTAAAAATTCGTTAGAAGGACTGATGCTGAACCTGAAACTCCAATACTTTGGCCACTGGATGCAAAGAACTGACTCACTGGAAAAGACTCTGATGTTGGGAAGGGTTGAAGGCAGTAGGAGAAGGGGGTGGCAGAGGATGAGATGGTTGGATGGCATCACTGACTTGATGGAGATGAATTTGTGCAAGTTCCAGGAGTTGGTGATGGAGAGGAAAGCCTGGTGTGCTACAATCCATGAGGTCACAAAGAGTTGAACACAACTGAGCAACTGAACTGATCTGAGCTGATGTTCCCAGAACTGCTCCATATTTGTGGTGGTTAAGGGATTGTAAAGAGTGATTATGTGGAGAGAAATAAGAGCACTGAATTCTATTTCTGAGGTCAGAGTATCTTCTTTCTGCCTTATTAGACTATAGCCTCCAAGTCTAAAGATATAGTTCAGTGATAATGTGGGACAGTTGTATATGTAATAAATTGTAGGGTAGCAGTACTATTCCAGGCTTCTGGCACTATTTTTTCTGCAACCCAGCATATTTCCTCTCCTTTCCTAGTCCTTTAGTGCAGATTCTACTTCCTGTCTTCATATGGGGATCAGCACAAGAACTAATAGAGTCTTAGAGCTTCATTCACCTGTCTGTGTGGTTGGTTCAGATACGACACATGACCGAACAAGGCCAATAAGAGCCCTTGTCTAGGAGGCTGTCCTGTAGTGCAGTCAATAAGGAAAGTTGCTTTTGCTTCTGTGTTCCTGAAACTGGAGGGTATCTGTGTCTACATCAGGCAGGCTCACTCACATGGACGTAGCAGGTTTCCCAGAGAGAGAGTGGTGCGTGAAGTCCTCTCGAGGCCCAGACCAGGCCCTGGCACATCTCTCCTTCTGCTGCATCCTACTGGCCAAAGTCCAGGGCCAGCCCTGACTCAGACAATGAGGAACTAGTCTCTGCTTTTAATGGGAAGAGTTGGAAGCCAAAGGGCATGAGCATAGGGAGGCATGGAAAAATGGGAGCACAGCTAATTTACTAAAAAATTGTTATGTGCGCTTCAAAAGTTTAGAAATTTCCTCAAGGTCACATGGCTAATAAGCATTAGAGACAGGATTTGAGCCTTAATCTTCTGACTGAAAATCTTGCTCTTCCAGTGTTTCTCTTTAGTCTTGCTGATTGATCCATGCAGTCCAGATGTCACAACTTAATTACTAATAGTTTCTAGAGTCCTATTCTTAGATCACTTTTGAATGACTTGTAACTTATTATGACAAGTTCCTTATTATAGTAAAGGTATTAACTTTCTATGAATAGGTCTCTTTGAGCCATACTTACAATCATTTTTATCCATATTTGTATCCACAAGAAAAGGAAGTTCATATTTTCAACTTGCATCACAGCTATGATTTGAAATACCAAGTGTTATTTTTGGAGAATAGATAAAATAACCTGTAGTGTATAGGAAGTTTGACCTTGGAGTACAAAATGAAGCAAGGCAAAGCCTAACTGTTTGTCAAGAGAACATGCCAATCATAGCAAACACCCTTTCCCAACAACCCAAGAGACCACTCCACACATGGACATCACCAGATGGTCAGTACCAAAATCAGATTGATTATGTTCTTTGCAGTCAAAAATGGAGAAGCTCTATACAGTCAGCAAAAACAAGACCTGGAGCTGACTGTGGCTCAGATCATGAACTCCTTATTGCAAAATTCAGGCTAATATTGAAAAAAAATGGGGGAAACAAGTAGGCCATTCAGGTATGACCTAAATAAAATCCCTTATGCTTATATATGGAGGTGACGAATAGATTCAGGGAATTAGATCTGGTAGACAGAGTGTCTGAGCAACTATGGATGGAGGTTCATAACACTGTACAGGGAACAGTGACCAAAACCATTCTACAGGAAAAAAATGCAGGAAGGGAAAGTGGTTGTCTGAGGAGGCTTTACAAATACCTGAGAAAAGAAGAGATGCTAAAGGCAAGGGAGAAAGGGAAAGATACCCAACTGAACGCAGAGTTCCAGAGAATGGCTAGGAGAGATAAGAAGGCCTTCTTAAATGAACAGTGCAAAGAAATAGAGGAAAACAATGAAATGGGAAAGACCAGAGATCTCCTCAAGAAAACTGGAGATTCCAAGGGGACATTTTATGCAAGGATGAGTATGGTAAAGGACAAAAATTCAAAGGATCTAACAGAAACAGCAGAGATTAAGAAGAGGTGGCAAGAGGATACAGAAAAACTATACAAAAAAAAGTCCTAATGACCTGGATAACTATATGATATGGTCACTCATCTGGAGCCAGACATCCTGGAGTGTGAAGTCAAGTGGGCCTTAGGAAGCATTACTATGAGCAAAGCTAGTGAAGGTCACAGAATTCCAGCTGAGCTATTTCACATCCTAAAAAATGATGCTGTTAAAGTACTGCACTCAATATGTCAGCAAATTTGGAAAACTCAACGGTGCCCCTTGACTGAAGAAAATCAGTTTTCATTCCAATGCCAAAGAGTGTTCAAACTACCATACAACTGTGCTCATTTCACATGTTAGCAAGATCATGTTCAAAATCCTTCAAGCTAGGCTTCAGCAATACGTGAACTAAGAACTTCCAGATGTACAGTTTGGATTTAGAAAAGGCAACAGAACCAGAGATCAAATTGCCAACATTCACTGGATTATGGAAAAAGCAGAGGAATTCCAGAAAAATAGGTACATACTTCTGCTTCATTGACTATGCTAAAGCCATTGACTGTGTGGATCTCATCAAACTGGAAAATTCTTAAACAGATGGGAGTATCAGATCATCTTACCTGCTCCTGAGAAACCGTATGCAGGACAGGAAGCAACAGTTAGAACCAGACACAGAACAACTGATTGGTTCCAAATTAGGAAAGGACTGCGACAAGGCTGTATATTGTCACCCTGCTTATTTAGCTTATATGCAGAGTACGTCATGCAAAATGCCAGGCTGGATGAATCACAAGCGGGAATCAAAAGATTGCCAGGAGAAATATCAACAGCCTCAGATATGCAGATGATACCACCCTTATGGCAGAAAGCGAAGAGGAACTAAAGGTCCTCTTGATGAGTATGAAAAAAGAGAGAAAAAAGCTGGCTTGAAACTCAACATTCAAAAAACTAAGATCGTGGCATCTGGTCCCATCACCTCATGGAAAATAGATGGGGGAAAAATGGAAGCAGTGGCAGACTTTATTTTCTTGGGCTCCAAAATCACCGCAAATGGTGACTGCAGCCATGAAGTTCAAGACACGTGCTCCTTGGAAGAAAAGCTATGACCAACCTAGGCAGCATATTAAAAAGCAGAGACATTGTCAACAAAGGTCCGTATAGTCAAGGCTATAGTTTTTCTAGTAGTCATGTCTGGATTTGAGAGTTGGATCGTAAGGAAGATTGAGCATCAAAGAATTTATGCTTTCAAAATGTGGTGCTCTAGAAGACTCTTGAGCATCCCTTGGACTGCAAGGAGATCAAACTAGTCAATCCTAAAGGAAGTCGGTCCTGAATATTCATTGGAAGGACTGATGCTGAAGCTGAAACTCCAATACTTTGGCCACCTGATGTGAAAAGCTGATTCACTGGAAAAGACCCTGATGCTGTGAAAGATTGAGGGCAGGAGAAGGGGGCAGCAGAGGATGGGATGGCTAGATAGCATTACCAACTCAATGGACATGAATCTGACAAATTCCAGGAGATAGTGGAGGACAGAGAAACCTGGTGTGCTGCAGTTCACAGGGTTGCAAAGAATGCGACAGGAGACCTGGATTGATAGTGGGGGAACACTTAGTTCAGGCAAGTGGGAAACTGGAAGTTGACGGAGCTATTCAGAGAGAAGGCTGTCAACAAGCGGAAGGGAGAGACAGTGAGCCTCAACCCTGGAGGATTCTGAGGAGAGTAGTTATGGTAGTGGCTGTCCTTTAAGCTGAGGAATCTTAACAGTGAAAAGTGAAAGCGTTAGTTGCCCAGTCGTATCCGAATCTTTGCAACTCCATGGACTGTAGCCTACCAGGCTCCTCTGTCCATAGAATTCTCCCGGCAAGAATACTGGAGTGGGTTGCCATGCCCTTCTCCGGGGGATCTTTCCAACCCGGGCATCTTTCTGACTCAGATATCCAGCATTGCAGGCAGGTTCTTTACCATCTGAGCTACCTGGGAATCTTGCAGCTTGGTGCGAAAGGCCCCAGGCATATTCCAGAGGCAGCTGTCTCCAGGGCTTCTCAGAAGGATGGAGTACAGAGAGGTTGGCGTTGTGCTGTGAGACTCGCTGTCGCATAATGCCCCTCTACCAAAACAATTAGCTCAAGCCCTCTGTGAACACCTACTTTAAAAGTCTTGGTGTTATAATTCTTCCTCTAGAACAGTCCTAAGGGTGTTGATGGAAAGGGATGGCCATACAGGCAACTTTACCTCATGAAATCTAATGATTAAAAAGCATATAGCTATGAAGAAAGGAAGATTAGGAAGGTATAGAAACAATGTATAGAAACAAACAAGGTACAGAAACAAACAGTGAAAAATGAAAGAAAACAACTGTCAGAAAATTTCTTTCTGCAATTGAAATAAAGGCTTCTCTCGGAGGGAGCACCAGTGAATAGAACTGCACGCTTGCAAACATTTTGGAGTTCATTTGGTTTGATGTGAGATGACTGGAACTCACCCCTGGGATATGGACATAAGAAAGGGAGTGTTCAAATGGTTCCTGTGAGACGGGAGGAGGGGAAGGAAGACAGGTACGAGGATATCTTTGGATTGGTGAGAAAGCAAGTGGCTTTATGACTTATAAATTGGTTACTAGGGGTAAAGGTCGTATGTAAAAGTTTTAAACATCATATTAGCTTAACTTTCACTTTCTTGTCATTGCTTTGATAACATGCCAATCTCATACCAGAATAGGTTCTGATTTTGGAATCTGGTGGTCAGGAAAAGACAGGGTAGCAAAAGAACTGTAATGTGTTCTCCTTGGAGGAAACAAAACAGGGATTACAGTCTCCCTGACAAGTTTCCTAAGTGAATTTCAGAAGGTTTGTGCATTCTGCGTTTAGAAACACGGAGAAACTTTGAATGGAGAGTCTGTTTTCCCTCTTGTCTGTTGGTCTGCATTCTAGCGCTGGGTGACTGCCTCAATCAGAGAAATTTGGCCTGCAGTCAAGGCTGGATCTCAGGGCTGTGGGGCCTGACATTACTGTGCTCCACATCTGAGACTTTGTATCTATAGTCATCTGACTGTAGACTCTTCCCCCTCAGCAAAAGGTGCAGAGTTCTGACCATGAGGGTGAGAATTATGTATAAGCCTGAAGTCAGTTTTCAGCATGAACCATTTGAGACAATAGACTACATTTTATGTTATAAAGGAAAAATAACCCAAGGAAATTAAAAGAAAACAGATCCATGGCCATATAAGACTATCTCAGAAAGAAGACTAAAATTTTTTTTTAAGTTCAGGTAGGCCAACTCCATATAATCATTTTAAGCTTTTAAATCACAAGTTTGAGCTGTAGGAATGTCTTTGTTGGTAAATACAGAGGAAAGATCAGCCACTGGAACCATTTACCTTGCATTTGTTCAAAGCACTGAGTAAATTAGAGCAAATTTTAGAGTTTGGAATTCTGTGATGTGACAAAATCAAAGAGTTGTTGAATTTGTATTACACGTATATTTTGCAGTGTTTGACCTTTCTTCTAAATCTGTAATTAAAAAGGGAAGGAAAAGCAACCAAACATGAAAGCAGTTTTGCATTCTTTACTTTCAAGTTCTGGTTGAAGGTATTTGAAAGATCAGGATGGTTTTCCATCTCTGGTGTTTAGGACATGCTTTCAAAAAACCAATGTAATCTTCTAGATTATATAATCTCCTATATTATTTTAATATACATGTTATTCTTTACAGAGTTATAGATAACTGCTGTCACCAGTTTTGCTGTCAACAAAGGGGCATCTGTCTGTGGATGCTTCTTTTCATGGTTTCAGTCTCTGAATATTTATGTCATAAGCCAACTTTGCTTAAATATTTTTTGAGTATACTTTTTATTTTGGAATAATTTTATATGCACAGAAAATTTACAACAAGAGTGTGGCAAGTTCTCATATATACTTCACCTATCTTTTCCTAATCTTTGCCATCTGTAAGTGGGTGGATTGGTGGTCTGCAGAATCCATGTCCACATCCTAAACCCCAGAATCTGTGAAGGTGACCTTATTTGAAGAATCTTTGCTGATGTAATTAAGCATTTCAAGATGAGATTGTTCTGGATTATCTGAGTGGGCCTTAAATCCAGTGACAGAGGTCCTTATAAAAGACTCAAAGAGGAGGGACACACAGGGAGAAGAGGGCAAGCTCATTTTTTCACTGACATTCCCTTTCTGACCTAGGACCCTATCCGGGATATCAAGTGGTGCTGCTTGTCAGGCCTCCAGTCTTTGTCCTGTGACAGTTTCCTAGCCGTTGTTTGCTTTTCTTGGCCTTGATGGTTCGGGCAGCGCTGGTTGGAGATTTTGCGGAATATCCCCCACCCTGGGTTTGCCTCCTCTTTCTTTCCATGATGAGACTGGATTGTGAGCTCTGTGGAAGAGTGCCGTGAAGGTGTAGTGCCTCTTTGATCACATCGTGTTGTGGCTGTTGTTCAGTCGCCCAGACGTGTCCACCTCTTTGTGACCCTGTGGACTGCAGCACACCGCTTCTCTGTCCCTCACCATTTCCCTTAGTTTGCCTGAGTTCATGTCCATTGCATCAGGGAAGCTGTCCAGCCATCTCATGCTCTGTCATCCCCTTCTCCTCCTGCCCTCAGTCTTTCCCAGCATCAGGGTCTTTTCCAAGGAGTCGGCTGTTTGCATCAGGTGGCCAAAATGCTGGAACTTCAGGTATAGCATCAGTCCTACCAATGAATTTCAGGGTTGATTTCCTTTAAGATTGACTGGTTTGATCTCATCGCTGTCCAAGGGACTCTCAAGAGTTTTCTCAAGCATCACAGTTCAAAGGCATCGATTCTTCAGCACTCTGCCTTCTTTACGGTCCAACTCTCACAACCGTACATGACCGCGGGAAAGACCATAGCCTGACTATACGGACCTTTGTCAGCAAAGTGACGTCTTTGCTTTTCAATACACTCTCTAGGTTTGTCATAGCTTTCCTGCCAAAAAGGAAAGAGACACATTTATTATTACTGCATAAAGGGCGTATATATCCACATGACTTGCCCCTGCTGATGTTAATCTTATCATTTAAATGTGGTAGAGTTTTCCAGGTTTCTCCATTGTGAAGTTACTATTTTCCCTTTCTATTCTCTGTTCTTTGGAAGTAAGTCTTTAAGTCCAGCCCACACTCAAGGAGGTGGGAGATTAAGCTATACCTCCTTGGAGCAGGGAGAGGATGGTAGGTATTATGTGGAATTTTTCTATAAGAGGTATGCCTTCCTTCTGTCTTCCCTGTCTTCAGTCATTTATTTATATCAGTATGTGTGTATATTTAGTCACTCAGACATGTCCAACTCTTTGTCACCCTGTGGACTATAGCCTGCCAGGCTTCTCTGTCTCGGGGCTTCTCCAGGCAAGAATCCTGGAGTGGGCTGCCGTGGCCTCCTCCAGGGGATCTTCCTGATCCTCCTGGGCTTGGACCTGCATCTCATGTCTCCTGCATTGGCAGGTGGGTTCTTTACCACGAGCGCCGCCTGGGAAGCCTGCATATCAGTATAAATGTCCTTCTATTTATTTTATCACCCAGTTATACATTATGATCTAATACAACAACATTATTATTATTATTTTTTTTTTGCCCAAATTGTTCTAGCTTTCCTGGGTCTTATTGTTATTACTTTTTATTATATTATATGGTATTGATTTAAGCTCTCTTTTTGTTCCCTGGACTATTGCTGCATAACAAATTACCCCTAAGCTTAGTTGCTTAACACAAAAACATTATTATCTCAGGGTTTCTGTGGGTCAGCAGCCTGGTTGTGACTTAACTGAGTGCCTCCGATCCCTCACAAGTGTGCAGTCAGGGGGTCAGGTGGAGCTGTGATCTTCTGAAGCCTCGACTGAAGAGGCTGACACGCATGTTGTTTATAACTCTCAGGTCCTTGCTAGCTACTGCATGCAGACATAGGCAGGGAACAGTCATAGGCTGCGCACAGCACCACCTAGCTTCCCTCAGAGCAGGGTGGGCATGGGGAGGGGTCCCCAGATGGAAACTGTAGTGTTTCTTGTAACCTAATCTTACAAATAGCAGCCTGTCACTTTTGCTCACATTCAAGGGGAGGGAACACTAGAATGGCCTGAATGCAGGGAGGTGGGATCACTGGAGCCCATTTTAAAGGCTGCCTACCACACCCAGAATTCTGCTGTTGTAGTTGCTCACTTTACTTCTCTAGGATGGACAGGAGCAGAAGAGAAGGGGGAATCTTTGAAAAGCAAAAGCCCACTGGATTAAATGTTTTGTTTGCAATAACTTTTGACATTGCATCACACACTACGTGATATCTGTCTCATAATTATTCATTTGCACATTTGTTTATTCATTCATTAAGGAGTATATAACATGTAACTCATGAAAATGCAGTGTGGCGTGTGACATTTCTGACCCCCAGATGTGGTCTACCTAAAATCTTTGGAAAGTCTTTTTTTCTTAACTAGATAGCACCTGTGCACTTGCAGGTCATTTAAGCCCAAACACTACAGTGCCACTTCTACCAGCTGACATGTGAGCAGAAGTAGAACAATTATTAACTGTAATCGAAGCTAAATCGAAGCTAATTGTAAATCAAAGCTAAACTTTAAGTTGTTCACATTGAATTCATTAAAAATTTCATAATGAACCTAAGGAATTATGAAGAATTACTGACAATAACACCAGTAAGTCTTCCATTTGAATTCAGTTCACATTTAGGTCCTTAATCATTAAATAAAATCATTTATTTGTGTCTTCTAATTAAAAAAAAATTCATGCTCCCTGCAGAACACCTGAAAATGAAGAAAAGCCACAGGAAGTTAGCTGATTTCAGAGGTTACGTTCTTAATCATTACTCTGTACTTTTGAAGTGAGCATGTGTGCTCTGGGCCTTTGTTTCTTCATGGGCAAAATATAGAAGTAGTCCTAAATGTATGGTCTCCTATGTCCTCTCCTTGTTTGCATGTATAATAGAATTTTATCACATGCATAATTAACCTACTCAACTTCAAATTTTCTCCAGTTCAAAAGTGAGAGCCGGAGAATAAGAGGGAGAAAGAGTCCATGGGATTCTCCAGGCTGGAATACTGGAGTGGGTTGCCATTCCCTTCTCCAGGGGATCTTCCCGACTCAGGGATCCAACTCACATTTCAGGTCTCCTGTGCTGGCAGGCATGTTCTTTACGACTAGCGCCACCTGGGAAGCCATTACATAATACAGAGACTTAAATAATCAGTGGTCAGTGCAGGCTGGTCAAACAAAACCGATGGAAATAATGTAACAGTGATCTCATTTAAAAATTATTTTTATCACTGACAATGGACAGAAGTGTATTGTTTAGATGACCAAGTAAGTTAATGGTTAGAGATTCACCTACACTCTTGAAGAGTTGAAGAATTAATTGATATCAGTGGTGGAACACATATAGGAAATCAATTAGGGGAGCCAATAAAGCATCTTGCTGTTGCTGCTGCTGCTAAGTCGCTTCAGTCGTGTCCGACTCTGTGCGACCCCATAGACTGCAGCGCAACAGGCTCCCCCGTCCCTGGGATTCTCCAGGCAAGAACACTGCAGTGGGTTGCCATTTCCTTCTCCAATGCATGAAAGTGAAAAGTGAAAATGAAGTCGCTCAGTCGTGTCCGACTCCCAGCAACCCCATGGACTGCAGCCCACCAGGCTCCTCCGTCCATGGGATTTTCCAGGCAAGAGTACTGGAGTGGGGTGCCATTGCCTTCTCTGAATAAAGCATCTTACAGAGCTGTAAAAAAGGCATACTATACTTTTTAGCAGTTAAAGTATTTTAAGGATACATGATACTGTATATGATTTTCTTCACTTAACTGACTTTAAAATCAAACCTTGAAGTAATATGTGAATCTGTTTTAACAGATACCTACTCAAAATGGAAAGATACAGTTTGAAAGCAAAAGGTTCCTTCTCGTCTCACAAGGGACTGGACTATGACCAAAAATCCATTAGGATTCAAGTAGTAGTTTTCTGGATCTTGTTCTTTATTTCTCTGCTTCTGTGTGGGAACTTGCTTCATTCTTTTTTTCATGCAAACTGTTTTGCTTCTCTGTGCTTGGGTGGAAAATGGCCATTCTACAGAATTTTTCAGACCAGGCATGCAATAGAAAATGACTAGTATTTCTGAGATTTAATTCCAAATATTCTGGAGGATATGCAGTTTCAGATAGGCTTGTGGGGGCCAAGAATGGCTGTATGCCCACTTTCCAGGAGAGGCCATGGGGAAGGAATCAGACCCGAGTAGGGCTACCACATGGTGTATTTTGGCAGCTAGCCACAGATGGCCTCACAGAGGTTCCTGGATCCCTCAGGCAGGGCTCAGAAGCAGAGGGAAGAGTCACTGAACTCCCCAGGGCCCTGCGGAAAGAAGTGTGGGAGGCCTTAGGGTGGTGAGAGAGGACCAGACAGGACATCAGATGCCTTAGAAAGTAACCAACGGCATGACGCTATAGATCCCTGGAGACTTAGATATGACCTAGGAAAGGAAAAGTATGAAAGGAAGAAGGCCAAACCAACAGATTAAGTTTTAACCTGTCTAGGGACATGGAACTTAAAAGGCAGACTGAAGCATGGAGAAGAACTGTGTTGGTGGCACACCTGGTTTGAGATGGTAGGACTTGCATCTGATACCCATGGGGACCTGGAGTGTCTGTGATTCCTCAGGCAGCGTATTTCTGGACTACAGATCGCAGATACCTTCCAGAAATAGGGTCCAAGTCCCTTTGGGGGCAATACTCATGAACCCATGCAGAGATAAGGTAAGTGCTCCAGAAACACCAGTGATCAAAAACTGTGGACTGTAGTGAGATCAAGTTTGCAAGAGTTTTACAAAAATATTTTAAAATTTGGGGGCAACCTGAGGGCTGATGGGCAGAAGAGAGGACAAATGTAACCTTATAAGTGGGTGAATTTGAGCTCTGTAAGTGTCAGGAATGTAGTGACAAAGGAAGGTACATGGCATCTTCTCAAGGCGTATTCTCAGACTCAGATTCTGGATATAAAGAGTGGACTTTGAGGAGAAAGGAGTGATCCAAGCAACACGAGCTCTCACCCTGCCAGATGGCATAGATGGGTATTTACCACAGCAGCTCTTTGAGAGGCCCTTCCCTAGGCTGTTTGGAAGATAGCTTGCAAGGCAGAAGAATCCTGTTACTCTGCTTAATGCACTGATGCAATGGCCAGGGCCACAGTCAGACGCTGTCTTAGGAAAGGAGATAGGACTTCTTAACAAGCCTCCAGAGGGCACAGCTCTACACTGGAGAATGTTTCTAAGACTAGTGAAGCACAAACACTGCTACTTTGTTTGCCAGAAAAAAAGGACCATTTTAATGATGACTTTGCCTTAAAGGAAACCCTCAGTTATTAATACTGGAGGTAAGGTCTGCTTGGTGAGGGTAAGAGGAAAGGGTCTCAGAAAAGTGAGAGGACCAAAGAGTAGGGCCATTTTCTACCTTCAGGAAAGAGTTTGGGGACTTCCCTGGTGGCCCAGTGGTTGAGATGCCCTGGTAGTTCAGCTGGTGGAGAATCCACCTGCAATGCAGGAGACTCTGGTTCAATTCCTGGATTGGGAAGATCCGCTGGAGAAGGAATAGGCTACCCACTTCAGTATTCTTGGGCTTTCCTGGTGGCTCAGCTGGTAAAGAATCTGCCTGCAATGCGGGAGACCTGAGTTTGATCTTTGGATTGGGAAGATTCCCTGGAGAACAGAATGGCTTCCCACTTCAGTATTCTGGCCAGGAGAGTTCCAGGGACTGTACAGTCCTTGGGCCGCCAAGAGACTGACATGACTGAGCGACTTTCACTGTCACTTCCAATGCAGAGGATACAGACTTGATCCCCTGGTTGGGGAACTGAAAATAGCTACAGTTTTTCCAGTGGTCATGTACGGATCTGAGAGTTGGACCATAAAGATACTTGAGTGCAGAAGAATTGATGCTTTTGAACTGTGATGTTGAAGAACACTCTTGAGAGTCCCTTGGACTGCAAGGAGATCAAACCAGTCCATCCTAAAGGAAATCAGTCCTGAATATTCGTTGGAAGGACTGATGCTGAAGTTCGAATACTTTGGCCACCTGATGTGAAGACCTGGCTCTGGAGAAGACCCTGATGCTGGGAAAGATTGAAGGTAGGAGAAGGGGATGACAGAGGATGAGATGGTTGGATGGCATCACCGACTCGATGGACATGAGTTTGAGCAAGCTCTGGGAGTTAGTGATGGACAAGAAAGCCTGGTGTGCTGCAGTCAATGGGTTTGCAAAGAGTCAGACACAACTGAGCAACTGAACTGAATTGAACTGGGGAACTAAGATCCCATGGGCTGGACAGAGTGGCCAAATAAGTACATTAAATAAAAACAAAAGAGAGTCTAGGCTCAGTAAACCCCTATAACTCTCCTTTCTCCAGACCTCTGGAGTCCAGAGATCTTGTAACAGAGATTTTGGGAATGAGGTAATGGGAATTGAGATTGAGGAGTCTGATCACACACCTGTCCCCAACAGATGTCAACAGCTTTTCACTTCTTGGGTAAAGTGGGCTTCTTCATTCAGTAGAAATAATTGGTTGGTTTGGGGGGCAGATGGCAAAGGGATTATTGATGGGAGATGGGAGAATTTTATGGATGACCTCAGATAAGGAGAATTATAAAGGAGGAAAACTCACCCAGGCACATTCTTACCTACTTCACCTTTGGGCTTCCCTGGTGGCTCAGTGGTAAAGGATCTGCCTGCCAGTGTGGTTGAGATGCGGGTTCAATACCTGGGTTGGGAAGATCCCCTAGAGAAAGAAATGGTAACCCATTCCAGTATTCTTGCCTGGATAATCCCATGAAGAGAGCCTGGTGGGGCTGCAAAGAGTCAGATATGACTTAGTGACTAAATAACACCACCACCACCTTTGGGAACTCAGAGAAAATATCACTCCTGTGCTCAGGGGCCACTTGTCCATGGCAGTTTTCATCCTTCTGGGATTTGGACCCAGATCTGAGCCTGTGGAGTGTGTGTGTGTTTGTGTGTGTGTGTGTGCATGCGCGTGTACGCACGTGTGTGTGTTTGAAGGGGGCTTTTGGTGAGGGTGAGGAGTGATGCCTGCATGTGGAGTAAATTTGCTTTGCAGGGATGTAAATATTTAATTCAGGAGGAGGATATGGTGGAATAATACCATGGAGATTTATTATTTTATTTCTTCTGGCACATCTTTCCTCTTCCCATTGGAGCAGATGGCCAGCTCTGAGCTCATCACCCCAGGAAGGGAAGTGACGGTGTAGGAAGAACCTCTCTAGAGTTGTGTTCCCAAACCCTAAGTCCTTAGGGAAATAAGAGTATTTGGGGGTATCGACAGGATATTTAGAAGCTGTAGGAGGAAGAGAGCAGAGAAGGCAATAGCACCCCACTCCAGTACTCTTGCCTGGAAAATCCCATGGACGGAGGAGCCTGGAAGGCTGCAATCCATGGGGTCGCTGAGGTTCAGACACAACTGAGCGACTTCACTTTCACTTTTCACTTTCATGCATTGGAGAAGGAAATGGCAACCCACTGCAGTATTCTTGCCTGGAGAATCCCAGGGACAGGGGAGCCTGGTAGGCTGCCGTCTATGGGGTTGCACAGAGTCAGACACGACTGAAGTGACTTAGCAGGAGGAAGAGAGCAGGCTTCCCCTGAGACTAAAGAGAGATCCCCTCAGCTGGAGGGTAGAAGGGGAACCGGTTGAGCCTCGGAGAGGGGCCCCAAGCCCTGGTGCCTGAGTGCAGTTCTGGAGGAGTGGCCGTGGGATGCCTTGCGAGTGGGACCGAAACAGCCTCCCATGTGCTCCTGTGCACCAGGGAGCCTTGAAGCAGCAGTTTCTCCCCTGTGGGCCCACACCTTGTCCCTCTCATCCTGTGGTCGTCTGTCCATGTGGTCTCTGCATTCTCTCCATTATTTACACTGAGCAGTTTCACAGCCCCTTGTGGTTGAGGTAGTGCTCGCTCGAGTTTTCCTCTCTGCCAGCTAGACAAGTAGCTTGTGTACCATGCTAGACACAGATGTCTGTTGGGGGTAGTCATGTCCCACCTTCCTCAGTGCTTCTCAAGGTCAATCTCTATTTGAGACCCTGAAACCTCTCTGAGGTCTCACTCACTCTGATAACCAGGTGCTGGGACCTTCAGGTTCTTGGGTTCTTCCTCATCAGCTTTCCTCTGCAGAAACCTCAGTGAGCCTCAGAGAAGCATGAGAGGTGCTAAAAGGGGGAAAAAAAAGTTTTATGGGAATACAGTTTCCATGTTCTCTTACTTATGTTGGGAATTCTCTATGAGTCACCCTCACCCCCAAGCCCATGGATTCATGATAGTGAATTATGGCCAGGGGTCTCCAGGTACCTATCTTTGTGGTGAACTTGAAGTTTTTCACAGTAACAGCTCTTTGAGCAGTCCAAGGGAGTTTTTGGAGCCAGAGAGTTCCGGTTCTGAGACAGACAGGTTTTTTTTCTGCAGTGTATCAAGATATGGCATTATCAAGCTCCACATCACTCCTTCTTGTGGACTTAGCATGACCATGGTCTGCACCAGCCTTGTCACACAACACACAAAGGAAAGTCACATATTACTTTGGTTTGGTCATAAAATCAACATTTAAAGCAATAGTTTACAGTGAACTACCGTGAAACTTTCTCAAATCTTCAGTTGAGCTTCATGTGAAGTAGATGACCCGTCTTTAGGGACAGTGCTGTACTTTCAAAGTTTCTTTAAATTCCACAATCATGTTCAATGTGGTGCTCACACTGAGAAGTAAATTAAGGGAAGAGCACTTTACGTCTCAGATTAATCTCAATTTGGGCTGTAAATGAAATGCGGGCAAAGATGTACACATTATTTGCTACATTTATTATAATTCTCTCTCTTGGTAGAGAAAGTGCAGACAGTGTTAGATGTGGTTGACAGTATAAAGAAATACCCAGGAGCTTGATCTCAAGGGATCAAACAGTTCTGCTCCTGAGATAACAGCAGCTAAGAAGGGAAAGACAGCATAAAGGTCTCCAGTGCTCTTGTGCCATCTCTTGGTCTGGGGTCACTCACTGTGGCTTCATTCTTGGGGCTCGTGCATTGGAAATATGTCTGCTAGTGCTCCAGGTCACGTCCTCCCGGGTGGTGCCCAGTGGGATAGAGTTTGTCCTTTTCGGCAGTTCAAAACATCTTGGGTTTCTCATTGGGCCTTGTTGGTTCACATACTCATTCTAAGCTCATCATCACCACAAAGTGGAATGGATGGTAAGAGTAGAATGCAATTCTTTGATTGATTATGTTTTAATTTTATATTTTAATTCTAGTGTCAGGGGTAGAGTTAACTCTACCTGTTTTGTCTGTAAGAAGACAGGATGAGGAAGAAGTTGGTTTCTCAGAGGAAAACTTTGATAATGCAATCTAGAAAAAGGTGAATGGATACTAGCGGAGAGAAATGACATTCTTTTTTAAAAATAGTATTTATTTTTTAAAGTAGTTTTATTTATTTCTCTTTTGACTGTGCTGGGTCTTTGTTGCTGCGTGGGCTTTTTCTCCAGTTGTGGGGAGTGGGGGCTGCTCTCCAGTTGTGGTGCGTGGACTTCTCATTGCAGTGACTTCTCTTATTATGGAGCATGCACTCTGGGGCATGTGGCCTTCAGCAGTTGTGGCTCCTGGGCTCAGTAGCTGTGACTCCTGGGCTCAGTACTTGTGGCTTCTGAGCTCAGTACCTGTGGCTCCTGGGCTCAGCAGTTGTGGCTGCTGGGCTCTAGAGTACAAGCTCAGTAGTTGTGGCTCCTGGGCTTGGCAGTTGTGGCTCCTGGGCTCAGTACCTGTGGCTCCTGGGCTTAGTACTTGTGGCTCCTGGGCTCAGCAGTTGTGGCTCCTGGTCTCAGCAGTTGTGGCTGCTGGGCTCTAGAGTACAGGCTCAGCAGTTGTGGCTTCTGGGCTCAGCAGTTGTGGCTGCTGGGCTCTAGAGTGCAAGCTCAGTAGTTGTGGCTCCTGGCTCAGTAGCTGTGAGTCCTGGGCTCAGTACTTGTGGCTTCTGAGCTCAGTACCTGTGGCTCCTGAGCTCAGTACTTGTGGTTCCTGGGCTCAGTACTTGTGGCTCCTGGGCTCAGCAGTTGTGGCTGCTGGGCTCTAGAGTACAGGCTCAGTACTTGTGGCTCCTGGGCTCAGCAGTTGTGGCTGCTGGGCTCTAGAGTACAGGCTCAGTAGTCTTGGCACATGGGCTTAGTCACCCTGGGGTATGTGGAATCTCCCCAGACCCGGGGTCAAACCAATGTCCCCTGCATTGGTAGGTGGATTCTTATCCACTGTACCACCAGGAAAATCCCTAAATTTTATTGATGTGTTTGACTACTCTGGGTCTTTGTTGTGGCATGCAGGATTTTTTAATTGCAGCATGCGAACTCTTGCTCACATGTGGAATCTAGTTCCCTGACCAGGGTTGAAGCTAAGCCCCCTGCATTAGAATTTTATCCAGTGGATCACCAGGGAGGTCCTGAAAATTGACATTCTTAAAAAGCTTTAAAATGTTGGAAATTTCTAGGTAGAAGAATGATATTCTGTTGTAAAGCTTTAGACAGTTGGTGAAAGGGAAGTAGGATGGGAAGAAGCCAGTCAAAGAAGCAGGGGACTACACCCAACAGGTTTAAGTTCAAGAAAGTAGGAGGAATTGCATCTTTGGTCATGCCTAGGAGTGTCATGGATAAAGCATAGAATTCAGAGGTAGGCAATGAGGAATGAACTATGGGTCCCTGTTTGAATTTTGGTGCAAAGTTGTTTCGTATTCCTTTGTCAGTCCTAAGCCATTTCCCTTCTGGAGTGTTTCCAGAGGGCCTGAGACTTTAAGGGTATCTCTCCAGAAGAGCCGGAATTTAGATGGATGGTTTTCCTTAAGCAGGATAAAAAAAATCCAATGATTATTAGTAGGTTATAATGCTTTTACCTTACTCTTTTACTGTCTCTCTTTCTCCTAATTAGGGTGACTACTAGAAAACCATGCAAAACAAGGGCAAAATTAGGTCCTCAAAGATCATTGGAGCTTTTTCCTGCATTTTTTTTTTTTGCAACACAAATATGAGATTAATCGGCAAATGACAAAATTGAAGACATATTTCACTTGCTTTGAGCAAAGACCAGCTTTGATATAGAGTATTTGTATCATTCATTCTGAAAACAATTATGAGCTGATTTATATGTTACTGAATTGTTTAAAACCATTAAATTATCCATTTGAGTTACTATAGAGCTTCTCAAAAAATGTATAAGATGAAAACAAGAACATTTAACATTCTGTATGTTATCAGGAGAAACAGCTTCATGGCACGATCTATACTATTATTGCCTTTAGAAACATGTTGTTATTGTGTTGGATTGTCAGCAACTTGGACTGAGGACTTTTATAAGCAAAAACAAGAGTGGAAGCTCCTTTTCTGTGAGAGTATTGGTTAGTCTTGCGTTTGTTTTGAAGATGTAATAGCTGCCATATGCTAGACCTATTAAATGAATGATGTAATTTAGGCTTCCTGTTGTCCTGCCAACTGCTCCATGCTGCCACCTCACTTTTAGCGTGTGTTACTCCAATATGTCCATATATCACCCAGCAGTAGCTTCTTACACAATCATGTTAGTCCTTGGGCCCTTAACCCCATATATCACCTGTATAGGCTCCAGCTCCTTTTCTCCACAATTAAAACGAATGAAAAATAATGGTAGACCTTGGCAAAGAGTGTGCTTGAAGGATGATAATCCACCCAGTATTCTGGCTTGGGGCAGAAAACCGAGGAGGCTTGATGCTTAAGACAAAAAATACAATGTGAGGTTAAGAGAATTCAGCCTTCTTCACAACAGGAAAGATGGAAAATGCTTTATCTTTTGTGAAACATTAGATGGTCTGTTTCTCTGCTTGAGTGAATGAGAGGTTATAATGAAGATGATGAGAACAAAAATGAAGTCATTTATAATATAGTGTATGGCCCTTTTCTTGAGCCACCTCTGATAGCTCCTCTCCGGGAAGATAAAATGTTCAGTCTGACTATGTCAGATATTTATAGAGCTATAAACTACATATTTCCCATTTTTAATAAATGGGGAAACAGCCAAAATTTATTGTTAACATACCTCAGGTTGCCATTTATCATTTATTAAAAGTAAACATATGTATTAAAATTATATTGGAAAACTCTATTATCAATTATTTTAGGGTTTAACTGAAATCTGCTTCTCAGCCTAAGTTGCAGTGTGCTATAAATACCTTAGGACTGTGTCTATTGCCATTTTCCAGTGAACAAATTGGTTAGTGAGAGACATTTTTAAGCCTTAGAAAGGAGTCTTAGAATTTGCCAAGCAGCTTCAAAGACTTACGTCTTTGCATTATGTCTTATGTATTAAAATGTTGGGACTGTTTATTTTAACTCAGCATCCTAACATATTTTCAACATGGCATATCTCTTTTTCCTACTTTGCATCTTCATATATTTCAATGTTTTTCTATGTTTTTTTTTCTTTAAACTTAGGAACAGATAATTTTCTTTAATTTACACCTTTTGAATTGTCCAGCAGGACCTAAATTAATGCTTTCCTTTGCTGGGAATGCCTAACAGTTGTACTCTTATGTAACCTGTTGGCTCCCACTTGTCATCTTAATGAACTTCCCCATTTCCTACTGTTTTACAATCTGTCCCTTTGGCATCTTAAAACTTCCTGCACCCTTCGTCCTTTGGTAAGCGTATTAGTTTGCTTGGGCTGCCATAGCAAAGTACCACCGTTTAAGTGGCTCAAGCAGCAGAAATAATTGTCTTACAGTGCTGGGCTTCCCTGATAGCTCAGTTGATAAGGAATCCACCTGCAATGCAGGAAATCCCGCGTGGATTCCTGGGTTGGGAAGATCCTCTGGAGAAGGGATAGGCTGCCCACTCCAGGATTGTGGCTTCCCTTGTGGGGGACCTGGGTTCAGTCCCTGAGTTGGGAAGATCCCCTGGAGAAGGAAATGGGTACTCACTCCAGTATTCTGGGCTGGAGAATGCCATGGACTGTGTAGTCCATGGGGTAGCAAAGAGTTGGACACAAATGAAGGACTTTCACAGTTTTGGAGTCTTGAAGTACAAGATCAAGATGTCAGCAAAATTACTTCCTTCTGATGACTGTGAGGAAAGGATTTGTTCGAGGCCTTTCTCCTCAGCTTGTGGAAGGCTATCATCTCCCTGTGTCTCTAGCTCATATTCCCTCTGTATGTGAATCCATGTTCCCTCCTCTTGTAAGGACACTGAGCATATTGAATGGGGGCCTAATGTCATGACCTTATTTTAACTTAATCACCTTTATAAAGACCCTGTCTCCAAATATGATCACATTCTGAGGTTAGGACTTCAATATATGAATTTTGGAGGGACACAATTCAGTCCGTAACAGTGTGAAAGAAGAACACAGAAATATTCGATGTCACATGGCATTCCTGGGATTTTGAGATTCTTTGGCTCTCAAAAATACAGATCTGAATTATCAGACAAGAAATATATGGATATGCTGCATAGTGATATTAGTTTTCTAGCAGTCAAAAAGCTGACCTTGGTGAAGTTTACCCCCATGCTTGTCAAGAAATCAATGCAAGTAGAGTTAGCAAATGTGTGGAAAGTAGAAATCCTAAAACAGAAATGGGGAAGGAGAGCCTCCAGAGCCTTACATACCAAATGGGAGTGAAAGTTATTCTTTCTAATAATGTAGAGGCATTTTAATTCAGATTACAACACATTCATGTAAACCAGCTCTCGCCCATCACAGCGTTTCAGCACAGTATTATATTGAATATATGCTACATGTGGGAGTTAACAATGTAGTTTCTCTATTTTTTCAAGTCTTTACATGTAGCAAGAGCTCTCTAATGCATTATAAATGGTCAAACAGACCAAACCTATTTCTTTGGCATTGTTATGCAGATGAGATGAGACTCTTAATAGTTTGGACTTTTAATGCCATGACCTCCTCCTCTGAATTAGAAGTTGTGATTGTACTAGAGATCTGAACTGTTTTTCATCATGACCCAGTGAAATGACTTAAGGGAACCCTGGTGGGTGCTGAAATTCTAGAACTGGAAGTTAGCCTGGGGGTTGATCCTAGGGATTTTGACTCAATCAAATTTATCGCTATGATTGCTGGTCTTCCAGGTTAATTTTGGGGACAGCTCAGGGAGTGTGCTGAATGGGGGAAGTGAAGGGTGGAAGGGGGATGTCCCAGCCTCATCCTTCGTGAACACTGACCTGGTCTCTTAAAGGATCACTCTGCATTAAGAATGCCAGACAGTAGGATGAACCTGCTTCTATAGTGGTCATAGAGGAGAATACAAGGAAGGATATGGGGACACCAACAGTTCCACTTAGCTGCTTCTATGAAAGGTTCTCAGAAAGGCTGGCATGTCATATATTCAAATTTAAAATGTTTCCTAAAAAGTATACATTTCTGAATACTGACCATTTTGCTTCAGTTGGTTCTGGATATGGATTATATTACATTGGATGTTTTAGCAGGATCTTAGCATTTCTTTTATTAATCTGCTTGGTGTTCTTTAGAAGTCACATCTTTGGAGTTTCACTTAAAATGGTGAATTTACCTTAGAAACTATGGGGATTACTGTCAAGTGTTTCCTAAGCGGAATTTTCTTGAGCTATTATAAAGGACAGTAATCACTAATATGCCTAAACTGAGAAATTTCACTAATAGGTAAAAATTGGTTGGCTTATCCCTTTTCTCAGAAAGTATTAGTGATTTCCTGCAGGAGGAAAGAAGTAGAAGAAAACCCTCCCTGAACTTTTCCCTGGTTTCCTGTTTTATTTTCTGTATCTGAAGAGAAATGCATCCTGTTCTCCTTTCCTAGTTTGTCACTTCCTGTCCTATACTCAATCCCTGTACACCCACAGGGACTGATTCTCACTTCCACTGTCTTCGTTGTGCGTTTCATATATTTCTATCATCCTTCCACACAACTCAAAACAGCATATATATACATATTCTTAGAGGTGTCATCTCACTTGTGTTTTAAATTATAACACCAAATGGAATTTAGTCAACCTTCCTAGGTCAGTTAAATAAAAAGTTTTGGTACAAACCAAGAGTTGTATTTACTGATATTTACTGAGTTTTCAATAATGGGAAAAAGATTATGATTGTACATGATAACTCTTCATCTTGCAGGTTATGGAGTAGAATGAGCTGAAGGCTCTCTCCTGTCAGTTTTATCCATGATATGAAGAGATCAATTCACTGTGTATATTCTTCAGATTCTCAAGTGTCTTCGCTCAGAGGAGGACCTGAGCTCCTTGTGTAAGTATATTCTCAGTCCTTGGTTACGTGGTGAATATCTTGGACTCTTGTATTGACATTTTGGAGCCTTTTTTCCTTTTCTTTTTAAAAGTAAGTTAGGCATATGCTAGAGTCAGTGGCTGTGTTAAGCTATATAGTGGAGAGAAGAATCAGTAGTATTTGGAAAGGTCTTTTAATGAAAGCCTTAGGAAAGTATCTGCTTATTTATTAGAGCAGGGACTAAATGTGTTAGCCAGAAGGTAGTTGGAAAAATTGGCCTTTATTCCTCTGGATGCTTATGTGAGGGCAGAGGGCTGAAAGGAAAATATTCACAGGCATGTTGATTGATCTGGGAATGAATGGAAAGTGTTGGTAAGGATAAACGGTTTTTAATCAATGGTGACCACCCTCAAGATGATAAAAACATGAGGAAGATAGGAGACAATACATCTTTCCTTTTTTTTAACATATACTAATTTTTTTTAATTGAGAAATGCGTTAAACATTGATACATCCAACCTCTGATTGAACCTTCAGACTTATCATATGTAGGAGCTATTGAAGATTTATTGCACAATATAAAATTAAACATATACAGTAAACTTGATAGTAAATGACCTTTGCAGACAGGAGACTGCCACAGAGAAAAGTTGCACAACAGAAGGGGATTTGAAAAATATATTTAAAGACATTCAAAGATGAGTGATGGGAACTGAAACAATAAAGAGAAAAAATAGATAAATAGATACACAGAAAATGTTCTTTCTGAAATGAATAGATGTTTTTAACATCTATAATTCTTTTGTTATACAACAATCCATACTGAAGAACAGGTGTTTAACTCCAAACATATAAATATGCCTATTTAGTCATGCCAGTTTCGCAAAGTACTTACAAATATAAAAAGATCTGTTTAATCCATTAAAAGGTACAAATTGACAGAGCAATAAAGACTCACATAAGGATAAATATATGTCAAAAGGAAGCACACTATGATCTGAGAGGAGGTTGATTTCACTGTGAATTGAATTTAGCACATGCTTCATGCTTTTCTTTTTAGCACATGCTTTTCTTATAGGTCCGTTCCTCTCTTCTCTTTCCTCTTGTGTTCTGTCTTGCCCTCTCCTCTCTTGCCTCCTCTTCCCCCTTTCCTCTTTCCCTCTATCTCTCCTCCCTTTAAGTGGATTAGTGAATTGTCCATCAGCAACAGGCTTCTTGGTAATAAATACAAAAACGCCTACTGCAGCTCAAATTTACTGGTATGATGACCTAATGAATCTTTAATTGGAATTGGGCAAAAAGTATCTTCAAGCTTTAACATCGCTTGCTCAAGGAGTTTAAAGAAAAAAGTTAAGAACAAAGTTATATCAGATGGACAAAAAGCTGTATAAAAGTATTTCAAGGTGATGACATTTATTTTTATGAATGAGAATGCCTCTATTGATTTTTGAAAGAAAAAACCTATACTTAATATCAGAAAACAATGTTAATAATGAGTCTGTCTAGAAGTGGAATCAATTTTTCTCAAGATTGTAGAAAAAATTCATATTTTAAAATCTATTTTCTACAGTTTATAAGTGAGTGGATGGCACTTGGAAGTTTTCTTAAAATTTCTGAACACATAATTTCTTGATTTTTGTATAAGTTTATGTCATACTGTATGAATCTGTGGGGTGTTTTTCCCTGTGTAAAAGAGAGGTTCTCAGAGAGGCATATTAAGATTCTTGTCTTTCAAAAAGACTTTAATTTTTTTAAGGTAAAATATCTACAATCAACCATTTTCCTACCAATTTGGATTATTTCTTCTAAACAAATTATCCATTTTTAGTACTTTATTAATATTGGCTGAAGAAGGCAATGGCACCCCACTCCAGCACCCTTGCCTGGAAAATCCCATGGACGGAGGAGCCTGGTGGGCCGCAGTCCATGGGGTCGCTAGGAGTCGGACACGACTGAGCGACTTCACTTTCACTTTTCACTTTCATGCATTGGAGAAGGAAATGGCAACCCACTCCAGTGTTCTTGCCTGGAGAATCCCAGGGATGGAGGAGTCTCATGGGCTGCCATCTATGGGGTCACACAGAGTCGGACACGACTGAAGTGAATTAGCAGCAGCAGCAGCAGCATTAATATTGGCATAGGTTGCTAATATTATGTATGCATTCCTGGAACATACAATGAAAAGACACTTCAGAATTCGAGAAAGTACAAGTGAAAGTGGTCCATCAGGTCTGTGTCCATTAGGACTGTGACCCTGGACGTGGGTCCAGCATCCAGTCTCACCATCATTGGTTGGGATGCAGCTATATCCCATGCTTAGCCAAGGAGGAGGTCCAGGAAGGGGGCCTGTAAACTGCAGCCCTTATTCCCATCATGCTTCTGTGGAATATGGGAGAATGGCCACTTTGTTAGCATTCTTGAAACTGGAATTTTTTCATGATTATATTTGTTAAGCCTCATCAGTTTTTACCTGTAGAGGAAAACTGTTGCAAAGAAAAAAATGTCATTTGCTTATTTCAGAGACAGGCAGTATGGGAGAACTGGGATGGGAGAAGTTGTCCGCATTGGGCTTCAGGAAGAATCTGGGGACAGAGGTGTCTATGGCAGTGATTCTCAGTGTGGGAGTGAGGTATTTTGCCCCAAGAAGAACATTTAGCATTATCTGGAGACATTTTTGATTGTTAGGACTGTAGGAGAGCATGGTACTGCCATCTCTTAGGCAGAGGCCAGCGATGCAACTAAATAGAGGAAAACTGTTGCAAAGAAAAAAATGTCATTTGCTTATTTCAGAGACAGGCAGTATGGGAGAACTGGGATGGGAGAAGTTGTCCGCATTGGGCTTCAGGAAGAATCTGGGGACAGAGGTGTCTATGGCAGTGATTCTCAGTGTGGGAGTGAGGTATTTTGCCCCAAGAAGAACATTTAGCATTATCTGGAGACATTTTTGATTGTTAGGACTGTAGGAGAGCATGGTACTGCCATCTCTTAGGCAGAGGCCAGCGATGCAACTAAATATCCTACAGTGCACAGGATACTCCAATCCATACCCCTTCCAGAAATTATTGGATTCAACATGACAGTAGAACAGAGGTTAAGAAACCTTCATCTAGAGGCAGGTAGATGATTTAGCTGAAAACAGGGTGGGGATTTCCCTGGTGGCTCAGTGGTAAAGAACCTGCCTGCCAATGCGGAAGACATGGGTTCCATCCCTGGCCCAGGAAATTACCACATGCCACGGAGCATTCAGGCCTGAGTGCCCCAACTACTGAGCCTCTGCTCTATTGCCTAGGAAGCACAGCAACTGAAGCCTGTGCCCTGGAACAAGAGAAGCCACCAAAATGAGAAGTCTTTGCACCACAGTGAAGAATAACCTCCACTCCCCAAAACTAGAGAAAAGCCTGAACAGTAGTGAAGACCCACCACAACCAAAAAAAAAAAAGAGAGAGAGAGAGAAAAAAAAACATTGAGCAGTGAATCTTACCACGAGGCCTGGTACAGAAAAGGAGTGAGCTGAGACCCTGTGGGGGAAACTGCTAGAAAGCAAACAGTGTCCCCAGGGTGG
>SJXQ01007014.1:233760-305307 GCA_006408695.1 Aepyceros melampus | reverse complement strand
TGTTGGTGATGCCATCCAACCATCTCACCCTCTGCTGTCCCTTCTCCTCCTGCATTCAGTCTTTCCCAGCATCAGGGTCTTTTCCAATGAGTCAGATCTTTGCATCAGGTGACCAAAATATTGGTGTTTCAGCTTCAGCATCAGTCCTTCCAATGAATATTCAGGACTACTTCCTTTAGGATGGACTGGTTGGATCTCCTTGCAGTCCAAGGGACTCTCAAGAGTCTTCTCCAACACCACAGTTTAAAAGCATCAATTCTTTGGCACTCAGCATTCTTTATAGTCCAATTTTCACATCCATACATGATTACTGGGAAAACCATAGCTTTGACAGTACTGACCTATGTTGGTAAAGTAATGTCTCTGCTTTTGAATATGCTATCTAGGTTGGTTATAACTTTTCTTCCAAGGGGTAAGCGTCTTTTAATTTCATGACTGCAGTCACCATCTGCAGTGATTTTGGAGCCCAGAAAGATAAAGTCAGCCACTGTTTCCCCATCTATTTGCTATGAAGTGATGGGACCAGATGCCATGATCTTCATTTTTTGAATGTTGAGCTTTAAGCCAACTTTATCACTCTCCTCTTACAGTTTAATGAACAGGCTCTTTAGTTCTTCTTTACTTTCTGCCATAAGGGTGGTGTCATCTACATGCCTGAGGTTATTGATATTTCTCCTGGAAATCTTGATTCTAGCTTGTGCTTCTTCCAGCCCAGCGTTTATCATGATGTACTCTGCCTACAAGTTAAATAAGCAGGGTGACAATGTACAGCCTTGACGTGTACCTTTCCCTATTTGGAACCAGTANTACTCACCCCAAGAACTGACTCAAAACACGATGGCGGGTGTGACAGCCCTGTGGCACCTCGAGAGAAAGCCACAGAGCCCTATGTCAACCCGACAGGAAGCCTGACACTGATATCCCCACTCAAGAGGACAGCGGACGTGCATCTCTCCAAACGAGACGAGGCCCAGACTCCCCTGTGGAAACTCCAGAGTAACTCTGAGATCCATGTTGGCATGGGATCGGAACCCTTAGGTTCTGGCCTCAACTACAGATGAGGACCTCATCGCCGGCAGCGACTGCAGAGGAATCCCGTGAGGCCCCTGGCGCCAAGCATGGAGACGGGACGTTCCTGAGGCCCCCAAGAGAGGTTCATGAGGTCCCCCTTGTAACTCGAGAGAGACCCCAAGTTTGCTGCCGCAACTCACGAAACCCAGGAGATTGTCCCCTCAACACGAGATGAGGCCCTTTACAACTGTGGTGTCCTGACAGAAATCCCACCTTCCTTATTGAGCCTTGAAAGGGTTCTTGACACTCTTGAGGCAATTCAGGAAGTTCCCCGATGTACCCGTCTCCACGCTAGAGAAACACTGAGGGTCATGCCACAACTCAAGAAGAGCCCCGGTTTCCCCTCCTCCGCCCGAGAGGAGGGTCCGTTTCCCTGCTTCGTCCGGGAAAGGAACCCCGGCATTCCCATCGCACCTCAAGAGGAGGCTGCCGGAAGCCACTGTGAGGAATCCCACCCATGACAACGTCATGCGGTAGAGCTCTGATGGCAAGGCTAATCAGACCTCATGTTTTCCCCCTGGTATTCCCTGAGCATATACCCCCCAAAATCAGAATCTGCCTGCTTTTCCACTTTTGTGAAATTCTCTGGAAAAAGTTAATTCAGTGCTTCAGTCTCCTGCAAAAGAACGTCTTGGTTTAAAACCCCCTCTGATACCTCTCTAGCTTGCCTAACAGGTTCCCCCCAGACTTTTGACAGCTTGTGAATTGTTCACAATCTCCCAACCTCAAGAGGCACAGGAAGCTTAAAACATCCTAGGAATGCAGGGGCTTCTGAGGTGTCAAGATCATTAGAATAAAACTGATTAAGCATTTCATTGTTGAGCCAATACTTACTGCCAGATTTTCATATCTTTTATTGTTGATATAGTTGGTATATAGAAAAAACAAGTAGCAACATTAGATCTTTGAGTTAAGTACCTTCTTTGTTATAACCCAATGCGCCTTCGTTCTATAGAGATGTAACTTCAGTGCTTTCAGGAGATGCAGATGAAAGAAAAACACTTCAGGGGAAACGACATTAACATTCATTAAGGAAGAGAGCCAAAAAGTGTTGGCAAGCCTCTTGGCCAGACGATGATGTAAATCACCTGAGACCTTTTGTACACAAAAAGATATACAGAAAGAGTCAGGACTGCTGCCGCTGCATGACTCTGTACCTTCCATTATGTAAAATTTAGGGTATATAAGCACCTTTTGAATAATAAATTTGGAGAGGTTTTTGCACAAGCCTGGCCTCCCCCTTGTTGATTCTTTCTCTTGCTCCCTCCCTCTCTTTTTCAGGCTGATCCCTTGGAACGTGGAGACTCACCGAGTCTACTTACTTGCCTGGGCTTCTGAGACCCACACAAGAGGAAGCCCAAGGCGGGGCACCCTCTGCTATTAAAGCAGGTGCCAGAGGCCCAACATAAATGGTACAAGTTCCTTGTCTGGAAATCTATTGGTTTTCAACATAAACCAAGTTAATCAGCCACTTTTCTCAACTTAATTTTCCAACTACACTATTTCTTCCTGATCTAATCTTATATTAATAAATAAATAAGTTTTTCCTCGGCAACACTGTCCACACTTCGAATTCCATGGATCCACTGGAGCTGGACCCCGGCAGGAGGTGGTCTCAATTTGCCACTCGAGAGGAACTCCAAGGGTGGTACCACCATTTCAAAAGACCCCAGTGTCCCAATGCAGTCCAGACACACATGACTCCCCTGCAACCAACACGATGGTCATCCCGAGGACCGACTCAAAACACGATGGCGGGTGGGACAGCCCTGTTGCTCTTGGAGAGAAAGCCACCAATCCCTATGTCAACCCGAAAGGAAGATTGACACTGCTTTTCCAGCTCGAGAGGAGAGCGGACATGCATGTTTCTACACGAGATGAGCCTGACTCCCCTGTGTAAACCCCAGAGGAACCCAGAGATCCATGTCGGCATGGGAGTAGAATCCAGAGTTTCCAGCCTCAACTCCAGATGAGGACATTGACCCAGTAATCACTGCAGAGGAATCCCGAGAGGCCCCTCGCACCTTGTCTGGAGACTGGACGTTCCTGAGGCCCTGACCAGCGGGTCCCTGAGGTGCCCGTCGTAACTCCAGAGGGACCCCAAGTTTGCTGCTGCAACTCGAGAGAAACCAGGAGATTCTCCCCTCAATGCGAGATAAGGCCATTTTCCTCTGTGGCGTCTCAAGGGAAATCCCACCCTCCCTCTTGAGCCTCAAAAGGGTGCTTGACACCCTTGAGACAACTCCAAAAGTTCCCCTACATAGCAGTCTCCACTTGAGAGGAACACCGAGGGTCCCACCACAACTCAAGAAGAACCCTGGTTTTCCCTCCTCTTCCCGAGAGGAGGGTGAGTTTCCCTGCTTCATCGGGGAATGGAATCCTGGCATTCCTGTTGCACCTGAAGAGGAGGCAGACTCAACTTGACACTTGAGAGGAACTTTAGTGGTCGTGCTACAATTTCTAAACACCCCAATGTCCCAATGCACTACAGATACACCTGACTACCCTGCAAATGACTCGACAGTCACTCCAAGGATCGACTCAAAACATGATGCTGGATGTGACAGCCCTATGGCACCTCAAAAGAATGCCACCGAACCCTATGTCAACCTGACAGGAAGCCTGACACTGCTTTTCCAGCTCAAGAAAAGAGCGAACTTGCATGTCTCCACATGAGACGAGGCCTGACTCCCCTGTGGAAACCCCAGAGGAACCCTGAGATCCATGTCAGCACAGGAGAGGAAGCCTGAGGTTCCAGCCTCAACTCCAGATGAGGACCTTGGCCCCAGCAGTGACTGCAATGAAATCCCGAGAGGTTCCTCGCACTTCATGTGGAGACTGGGCATTCCTGAGGCCCCCAAGAGCAGGTCCCTGAGTTCTCCATCGTAACTAGAGAGGGACCCAAATTTGCTGCCACAACTTGGAAAACCAGGAGATACTCCCCTTAACGAGAGATGAGGCCCTTTTCTGTGACAGCGTTTCGAGAGAAATCCCACTTTCCCTCTTGAGCCTCAAAACGGTCCTTGACACCATTGAGGCACCTCAAGAAGTTCCCGGACGTACCTGTCTCCACTCAAGAGGAACACCAAGGGTCCCACCAAAACTCAAGAAGAGCCCTGGTTTCCCCTCCTCCTCCCGAGAGGAGGGTCCATTTCCCTGCTTCATTGAGGAAAGGAATCCCGATGTTCCCGTCGCACCTCAAGAGGAGGTGGTCTCAACTTGACACTCGATAGGAACTCCAGCGTCGTGTCACCATTTCAAAAGACCCCAATGTCTGAATGCACACCAGGCACAGGTGACCCTCCCTGCAACTGCTTCGACGATCACCCCAAGGACCTACTCAAAACACTGTGTCAGGTGTGCGAGCCCTGTGGCACCTCGAAAGAAAGCCACTGATCCCTATGTCACCCCGACAGGAAGACTAACCCTGCTTCTCCAGGTCGAAAGGAGAGCAGACGTGCATGTCTCCACCATAGACAAGGCCCTGACTCCCCTGTGGAAACCCCAGAGGAACCTCAAGATCCATGTCGGCATGGGAGAGGAACCCTGAGGTTCAGGCCTCAACTCCAGATGAAGACCTTGGTCCCGGCAGCGACTGCAGTGAAATCTTGAGAGGCCCCTAGCATCTCAGGTGGAGACTGGACTTTTCTGAGGCCCCCATGAGCAGGCCCCTGAGGTCCCCATTGTAACTCAAGAGGGACCCCAAGTTTGCTGCCAAAACTCGAGAAAAACTGGGACATTCTTCCCTCAATGTGAGATGAGGCCCTTTTCTGCTGCAGCATCTCGAGAGAAATCCCACCTTCCCTCTCAAGCATTGAAAGGGTCTTGACACCCTTTAGGCAACTCAAGAAGTTCCTGTCTCCACTCGAGAGGTACACCGAGGGTCTGGCCACAACTCAAGGAGATCCACGGTTTCCCCTCCTCAGAGAGGAGGGTCTGGTTCCCTGCTTCATCCGGGAAAGGATTCCCGGCGTTTCTGTCGCACCTCAAGTGGAGGTTGTCTCAACTGGACACTCGAGAGGAACTCCAGGGGTCCTGCCACCATTTCAATGGCCCTGATGTCCCAATGTACTCCAGTCTCACCTGATTCCCCTGCAACTGACTCGACGGTCACCCCGAGGACCAACTCAAAACTCGATGGCATGTGGGACAGCCCTGTGGCACCTCTAGAGAAAGTCACTGATCCCTATGTCAACCCTACAGGAAGCTTGACACTGCTTTTCCAGCTCGACAGCAGAGCAGACGTGCATGTCTCCACAGAAGATGAGGCCTGATGCCACTGTGGAAACCCCAGAGGAATCCCGAGATCCATGTTGGCATGGGAGAGGAACCCTGAGGTTCCAGCCTCACTCCAGATGAGGACCACGGCCCCGGCAGTGACTGCAGAGGAATCCCGAGAGGCCCCTCGCACCTCGCGTGTAGACTGGACCTTCTTGAGGCCCCCACGAGTGGGATCCTGAGGTCTCCATCTTAACTCGAGAGGGACCCCACGTCTGCTGATGGAACTCAAGAAAAAACAAGAGATTCTCCCCTCAACACAAGATGAGGTCCTTTTCCGCTGTGGCGTCTCGAGGGAAATCCCACCTTTCCTCTTGAGCCTGAAAAAGGTCCTTGACACCCTTGAGGCAGCTCAAGAGGTTCTCCAACGTACCCATCTCCAATCCAGAGGAACATCGAGGGTCCCACCACAAATCAAGAAGAGCTCCGTTTTCCCTTCCTCCTCCCGAGAGGAGGGTCCATTTCCCTGCTTCATCGGGGAAAGGAATCTCGGTGTTCCTGTCGCATCTCAAGAGAAGGCGGTGTCAAATTGACACTCGAGAGGAACTCCAGGGGTCGTGCCACCATCTCAAGACACCCCGATGTCCCAGTGCACTCCAGACACACCTGACTCCCATGCAACTGACTCGACTCAGGTCACCCTGAGAACCGACTCAAAACACCATTGCAGTGGGACAGCCCTGTTGCTCCTGGAGAGAAAGCCACCGATCCCTATGTCAATGTGACAGGAAGCCTGACACTGCTTTTCCAGTTCGAGAGGAGAGAAGACTTGCATGCCTCCATATGAGACGAGGCCTGACTCCCCTGTGGAAACTCCAGAGGAACCCCGAGATCTATGTTGGCACTGGAGAGGAATTTTAAGGTTCTGGCCTCACATCCAGATGAGGACCTCATCCCGGTAGTGACTGCAGTGGAATCCCGAGATGCCCTTCAAAACTCGCATGGACTCTGGACTTTCCTGAGGCCACACTAGCTGGTCCCTGAGGTCCCCGTCGTAGCTAGAGAGGAACCCCATGATTCCTGCTGAAACTTGAGAAAAACCAGGAGATTCTCCCCTCAACGCGAGATGAAGCCCTTTTCCATCACGGCATCTCAAGAGAAATCCCAACTTCCCACTTGATCCTCGAAAGGGTCCTTGACACACATGAGGCAACTCAAGAAGTTCCTCGACATACCTGTCTTCACTGGAGAGGAACACCGAGGGTCCTGCCACAACTCAAGAAGAGCCCCAGTTTTCCCTCCTAATCCCGAGAGTAGGGTCCAACTCCTTGCTTCGTTGGGAAAGGAATCTCAGCGTTCCTGTCGCACATCAAGAGGAGTCGGTCTCAACACGACACTCGACAGGAACTCCAGGGGTCGTGCAACCATTTCAAAGGACCCCGATCTCCCAATGCACTCCAGATACACCTGACTCCCCTGTGCTAACTCGACGGTAACACCAAGGATTGACTCAAAACACCATGGCAAATGTGACAGCCCTGTGTCACCTCGAGAGAAAGCCACCAATCCCTAAGTCAAAACGACAGGAAGCCTGACATTGCTTTTCCAGCTCAAGAGGAGAGTGGGCTTGCATGTCTCCACAGGAGATGAGGCCTGACTCCCCTGTGGAAAACCCAGAGGAACCCCGAGATCCATGTCACCATGGGAGAGAAACACTGTGTTTCCAGATTCAGGTCCAGATGAGGACCTCGCCCTGGCAGTGACTGCAGAGGAATCCCAAGAGGCCCCTTGCAACTCTCCTTGAGACTTTACATTCTTGAGGACCCACGAGCGGGTCCCTGAGGTCACCATCTTAACTCCAGAGGAACCTCAAGTTTGCGGTCACAACTCGAGAAAAACCAGGAGATTCTCCCCTCCAGGCAAGATGAGGCCTTTTTCCCCTGCGGAGTTTCGAGAGAAATTCCACCTTCCCTCTTGAGCCAGGAAAGTGTCCTTGACATCTTTGAGGCAACTCACAAAGGTCCCCGACATACCTGTCTCCACTCGAGAGGAACACAGCGGGTCCCCCAAAAACTAAAGAAGAGCCCCGGTTCTCCCTCCTCATCCCGAGAGGAGGGTTCTTTCCCCTGCTTTGTTGGGAAAGGAATCCTGGCATTCCCGTTGCACCTCAAGAGGAGGGGGTCTGCAAGAGACCCTCGAGAGGAACTCCAGGGCTCGTGCCACCATTTCAAAAGACCCAGATGTCCCAATGCAGTCTAGATATAACTACTCCCTTGCAACTGACTGGACGGTCACCATGAGGACCAACTCAAAACACAATGGCAGGTGTGACAGCCCTGTGACTCATCGTGAGAAAGCCACCAATTCCTATGTCAACCCAACAGGAAGACTGACACTACTTTTCCAGCTCGAGAGGAGAGTGGACTTGCATGTCTCCTCATGAGACGAGGCAACTCCCCTGTGGAAACCCCATAGGAACCCCGACTTCCATGTCAGCATAGGATAGGGAACCTGGCGTTCTGGCCATAACTCCAGATGAGGGCCTCAGCCGGGCAGTGACTGCAGAGGAATCCCAAGAGGCCCCTCTCACCTCGCATGGAAACTGGACGTTCCTGAGGCCCCCACGAGCAGGTCCCCGAGGTCCACGTCGTTACTTGAGAGACACCAAGTTTGCTCCCTCAACTCCAGAAAAACCAGGAGATTTTTCCCCTCAAAGGGAGATGAGGCCCTTTTCCCCTGCGGTGTCTCAAGAGAAATCCCACCTTCCCTCTTAGCCTATAAAGGGTCCTGGACACCCTTGAGGCAGCTCAAGAAGTTCCCTGATCTACCCGTCTCCACTCGAGAGGAATACCGAGTGTCCCGCCACAACTCAAGAAGAGCCCCAGTTTTTCCTCCTCATCCCAAGAGGATGGCCCCTTTCCCTGCTCTGTCAGGAAAGGAATTCCTGCATTCCCGAAGCACCTCAAGAGGAGGCAATCTCAACATGACACTCGACAGGAACTCCAGGGGTCGTGCCACCATTTCAAAAAACCACGATGTCCCAGTGCACTCCAGAGACAGCTGACTTCCCTGCAAGAAACTCGACAGTAAACCCGAGGACCGATTCATAACACGTTCACGGGTGTGACAGACCTGTGGCACCTCGAGGGAAAGCCACCAATCCCTATGTCAACCCAAGAGGAAGTCTGACGCTGTTTTCAAGCTCGAGAGGAGAGAGGATGTGCATGTCTCCACACGATATGTGGCCTGACTCCCCTGTGGAATCCCCAGAGGAACCTGGAGATCCATGTCAGCACGGGAGAGGAAACCTGAGGTTCTGGCCTCAACTCCAGATGAGGACCTCGACACCGGCAGGGACTGCAGAGGAATCCTGAGAGTTCCCTCGAAACAAGCATGGAGACTGGACGTTCCTGAGGCCTCAAGTGGGTCCCTGAGTTCCATGAAGTAAATCGAAGAGACCGCAAGTTTGCTGCCGCAACTTGAGAAAAACCAGATTCTCCCCTCCATGTGAGAGGAGGCCCTTTTCCACTGCGGCATCACGAGAGAAATCCCACCTTCCCTCTGGAGCCTCGAAAGTGTCCTTGACACCTTTGGGGCAGCTCAAGAAGTTACCCAACAAACCCGTCTCCTCTCAAGAGGAACACCGACTGTCCCACCACAACCCAAGAAGAGCCCTGGTTTGCCCTCCTCCTCCCGAGAGGAGGGTCTGTTTCCCTGCTTCATCAGGAAAGGAATCCCGGCGTTCCCATAGCACCTAGAGGCAGCGGTCTCAACTTGACACTCGAGAGGAACTCAGGGGTTGTGCCACCATTTCAAAAGACCCAGATGTCCCAATGCACTCCACATACACCTGACTCCCATACAACTGACACGACAGTCACCCTGAGGACTGACTCAAAACAGGATGGCGGGTGTGACAATCCTGTGGCACCAGGCTAGAAAGCTCCAGATCCCTATGTCAACCTGACAGGAAGCCTGACACTGCTTTTCCAGCTTGAGAGGAGAGCGGACTTACATGTCTCCACAACAGATGAGGCCTGACTCCCTTGCAGAAACCCCAGAAGAACCCCAAGATCCATGTCGGCACTGGATAGCCACCCTGAGGTTCTGGCCTGAACTCCAGATGAGGACCTCGGCCCCAGCAGCGACTGGAGAGGAATTTCGAGAGGCCCCTCACAACTCTCATGGAGACTGGACGTTCCTGTGGCCCCCACAAGCAAGTCCCTGAGTTCCCAGTCATAACTCAAGAGGGACTCCAAGTTTGTTGCTGAAACTCAAGGAAAACGAGGAGATTCTTCCCTCACCACGAGATGAGGCCCTTTTCCGCAGTGGCGTCTCAAGGGAAATCCCACCTTCCCTCTTGAGTATCAAAATGCTCCTTGACACCCTTGACGCAACTCAAGAAGTTTCCCAACATACTCGTCTCCACTTGAGAGGAACACCGAGGGTCCCGCCACAGCTCAAGAAGAGCCACGGTTTTCCCTCCTAATCTCCAGAAGAGGGTCCGTTCCCTGCTTCATCAGGAAAGGAATCCCGACCTTCTGTCGCACCTAAAGAGGAGGCGGTCTCCAGTTGACAATTGAGAGGAGCTCCAGTGGTTGTGCCAAAGTTTCAAAAGACTGCGATGTCCCAATGCACTACAGATACACCTAACTCCCCTGCAACTGACTCAATGGTCACCTCGAGGACCAACTTAAAACATGATGGTGGCTGTGACAGCCCTGTGGCACCTCGAAAGAAAGCCACCGATCCCTATGTCAACCCAACAGGAAGCCTGACACTGCTTTTCCAGCTCGAGAGGAGAGCAGACTTGCATTCTCCACACGAGACGAGGCCTGACTTCCTTGTAAAAACCGCAGAGGAACCCCGAGTTTCATGTTGGCACGGGAGAGGAAACCTGAGGTTACAGCCTCAAATTTGGATGAGGACCTAGGCCCTGGCAGTGACTGGAGAGGAATCCTGAGAGGCCGCACGCTCCTCGCATGAAGACTAGACTTTCCTGAGGCCCCCATGAGGGGGTTCTTGATTTCCCCATCGTAACTTGAGAGGAACCCCAAGTTTGCTGCTGTAACTCGAGAATAACCAGGAGATTCTCCCCTCAATGAGAGATGAGGCTCTTTTCCCATGTGGCATCTTGAGCGTAATCCCACTTTCCCTCTTGAGCCTCGAAAGTGTACTTGACAGTCTTGAAGCAACTCAAGAAGTTCCCCGACATACACATCTCCACTGGAGAGGGACACCGAGGGTCCTGCCCCAACAGAAGAAGAGCCCTGGTTTTACCTCCTCATCCCAAAAGGAGGGTCCATTTCCCTGCCTCACTGGGAAAGGAATCCCGGCATTCCGGTCACATCTCAAGAGGAGGTGCTCTCCACTTGACATTCGAGAGGAACTTCAGGGGTAGTGCCACCATTTCAAAAGACCCTGATATCCCAAGGCACTCAAGATACACCAGACTTTCCTGCAACTGACTCTACGGTCACCCCGAGAACCGACTCAAAACAGGATGGCAGGTGTGACAGCCCTGTGGCACCTTGAGTGAAAGCCACCGATCCCTATGTCAACCCGACTGGAAGCCTGACTGGAAGCCAGCTCGAGAAGAGAGCGGACTTACATGTCTCCACATGAGATGAGGCCTGATTCCCTTGTGAAAACCCCAGAGGAACCCCGAGATCCATATCAGCAAGGGTGAGGAACCCTGAGGTTTTGGCCCCAACTGCAGCTGAGGACCTCTGCCATGGCAGTGACTGCAGAGGAATGCCGAGAGGCCCCTCAGCCCTCGCATGGAGACTGGACGTTCCTCAGGCCTGGACGAGCGGGTCCCTGAAGTCCTCATCATAATCGAGAGGGACACCAAGTTTGCTGCTGCAACTTGAGAAAAACCAGGAGATTCTCCCCTCAATGTGATGAGGCCATTTTCCGCTAAGGCGTCTCTAGCAAAATCCCACCTTCCCTCTTGAGCCTCGAAGGGGATTGACACCCTTGAGGCAACTCAAGAAGTTCCCAACATACCCGTCTCCACTCTAGAGGAACACCAGGGTCCTGCCACAACTCAAGAACAGCCACGGTTTTCCCTCCTCATCCCAAGAGGAGGGTCCATTTCCCTGCTTCATCGAGAAAGGAATCCCGGCATTCCCGTCGCACCTCCAGAGGAGGCAGTCTCAACTTGACACCTGAGAGGAGCTCCAGGGCTCGTGCCACCATTTGAAGAGACTCCGATGTCCCGATGTACTCCAGATACACCTGACTCCCCTGCAACTGACCCGACAGTCACCCTGAGGACCGACTCAATACCCTATGGCAGATGTGACAGCTTTGTGCCACATCAAAAGCTTCGATAGCTATGTTAACACTACAGGAAGCCTGGCACTGCTTTTCCAGCTCAAGAGGACAGAGGACTTGCATGTCTCCACACAAGACAAGACCTGACTCCCCTGTAGAATCCCCAGAAGAACCCTGAGATCCATGTCAGCATGGAAGAGAAAACCTGAGGTTCCTGCCTCAGCTCCAGACGAGGACCTAGGCCCCGGCAACGCCTGCAGAGGAATCCCCAGAGGGCCCTCCCAACTCGCATGGAGACTGGTCGTTCCAGAGGCACCCACGAGTGGGTCCCTTAGGTCCCCGTTGTAACTCGAGAGTAACCCCAAGTTTGCCTCCGCAACTCGAGAAAAACCAGGAGATTCTCCCTTCCACGTGAGATGAGGCCATTTCCCCTGTGGCGTCTTGAGTGAAATCACATGTTTCCTCTTGAGCCTTGAAAGAGTCCTTGAAACCCTTGAGGCAACTCCAGAATTTCCCTGACATACCCGTCTCTGCTCGAGAGGAACACTGAGGATCCAGCCACAACTCAATAAGAGACCAGGTTTCCCTCATCAGTCTGAGAGGAGGGTTCATTTCCCTGCTTCGTCGGGAAAGGAATCCTGGCATTCCCATCGCACCTCCAGAAGAGACGGTCTCAACTTGACACCCAAAAGGAACTCCCAGGGTCGTGAAATCATTTCAAAAGACCCCGATGTCCTGATGCACTCCAGATACACCAGACTCCCCTGCAACTGACCGGTCAGTCACCCCGAGGACCAACTCAAAACATGATGGCAGGTTTGACAGCCCTGTGGCACTTCAAGAGAAAGCAACCGATTCCTACATCAACCAGACAGGAAGCCTGACACTGCTTTTCCAGCTCAAGAGGAGAGCGGACGTGCACTTCTCCACACGAGACGAGGCCTGACTTCCCTGTGGAGATTCCAGAGGGTCCCAAGACCCAAGTCAGCACTTTAGAGGAAAGCTCAGGTTCCGACCTCAGCTCCAGATGAGGACTTAAGACCCGGGACTAACTGGAAAGGAATCCCTAGAGGCCCCTCGCAACTCGCATGGACATTGGCCTGTCCTGAGGCCAGACAATTGGGTCCCTGAGGTCCCCGTCGTAACTCGAGAGGGACTTGCTGCAACTCGAGAAACACCAGGATGTTCTCCCTTCCAGGCGCCATGAGGTCCTTTTCCACAGCAGCATTTCCAGGGAAATCACATCTTCTCTCTTGAACCTTGGAAGGGTCCCTCACTCCCTTGCTGCAACTCAAGTAGTTCCCCAACACTCTGGTCTCCACTTGAGAGGAATACTGAATGTCCTGCAACAATTCAAGGGGATCCCTGTTCTCCCCTGCTCAGCGCGAGAAGAGAGTTCCTTTCCCTGATTCATAGGGAAAGGATTCCCAGCATTCCCGTTGCATCTCAGCAAGAGGTGCTTTCAACAGGAAAGTGGAGAGGAACTCCAGAGGTCATGCCACCATTCCAACAGTCCCCCAAAAGTCTCAATCCACTCCAGATGAACCTGATTTCCCTGCACTGCCTCGACTGTCACCCCGAGGATGCATGCACACAATGGTGGATGTGTGACTGCCCTGTGGCACCTCGAGCATAAGCCACAGATCCCAGTGTCAACACGAGGGGAAGACTGACAGTGCTGCTACAGCACAGGAGGAAAGCAGACGTACATGTCTCCACTCGAGACAAGGCCTGACTCCCCTGTGGACACTCCAGAGGGACCCAAGACCCATGTCAGCACTTTTGAGGAAACCTCAGGGTCTGGCCTCAGGTCCAGACGAGGACTTAGGATGCAGCACCAACTGGAGAGGAATCCTGAGAGGCCTCTCGTGATTAGCATAGAGACTGACCTTTCCTGAGGCCATATGAGCGGGTCCCTGAGGTCCCCATCGTAATTCGAGAGGAACCTGCCACAACATGAGAAAAACCTGGAGATTCTCCCTCTAGGTGAGATGAGGCCCTTTTCTGCTGCGGCATTTACAGGGAATTCACACCTTCCCTCTTGGACCTCGAAAGGGTCCTTCCCTTTCTTGCTGCGACTCAAGATGTTCCCTGACACACCCATCTCCACTCGAGAGAAACACCAAGGGTCCTGCCACAACTCAAGAGGAGCCCCGTTGTTCCCTTCTCAGCTCAAGATGAGGGTTCCTTTCCCTGCTTCGTTTGGGAAAGGATTCTCACCTTCCCGTCGCATCTCTGGAGGAGGTGCTCTGAACAGGAAAGTCGAGAGGAACTCCAGGTGTCTTCCCAACAATCTAAAAGAGCTTCAAAAGTCTCAGTTCAGTCCAGATGAACCTGCTTTCCCAGCACTGGCTCACTGTCACCCCAAGTATCGACTCACACCACGGTGGCATGTGTGACAGCCCTGTGGCACCTCGAGGGAATGCCACAGATCTCTGTGTCAACTCGGCGGGAAGTCTGACACTGCTGCTACAGCTCGGGAGGAAAGTGGACGTGCATGGGAGCACTCAAGACTAGGCCTGACTCCCCTGTGGAGACTTCAGTGGGACCCCAAGTCCCATGTCAGCACTGGCGAGGAAATGTCAGGTTCCAGGCTCAGCCTCGGAGCCTCAGGATCGGGTCCCTAGGTCCCCGTTGTAACTCGAGAGTGACCTGCTGCAACTTGAGAATATACAGGAGATTCTCCCCTGTAGGGGAGATGAGGCCATTTTTTGCTGCAGCATTTTGAGGGAAATCACACCGTCCCTCTTTGATCTCAAAAGGGTCCTTCACTCTTTTGCTGCAACTCAAGAAGTTCCCCGACACACCCGACTCCAAGCGAGAGGAACACCGAGGGTCCCCCCACAACTCAAGAGGAGCCCTGTTGTCCCCTTCCCAGCTCAATATGAGGGTTCTTTTTTCTGCTTCTTTGGGAAAGGATTCCTGGCTTCCCATCACATCTCAAAAGGAGGCGCTTGCAACAGGAAAGTCGAGAGGTATTCCAGGGGTCGTGCGAAAATTCCAAAAGACCCCCCGAAGTGTCAGTGCACTCCAGATGAACCTGATTTCCCTGCAGTGCCTCGACTGTCACCCCGAGGATCGACTCATACCATGGTGGCATGTGTGACAGCCCTGTGGCACCTCGAGGGAAAACCACAGATCGCTGTGTCAACTTGACGGGAAGCCTGACAGTGCTGCTAAAGCTCGGGAGTAAAGCGGTCGTGCTTGTCTCCCCTCAAGAGCAGGCCTGACTCCCCTGTGGACACTCCAGAGGGACCCCAAGACCCATGTCAGCACTGGTGAGGAAGCCTCAGTTTCCGGCCTCAGGTCCAGACCAGGACGTAGAACCCAGCACCAACTGGAGAGGAATCCCAAGAGGACCCTCGCACCTCACATGGAGACTGGCCTTTCCTGAGGCCACACGAGTGGCTCCCTGATGTCCCCTCTTAACTCTAGAGGGACCTGTCACAACTCGAGTAAAACCAGGAGATTCTCCCCACCAGGCGAGATGAGGACGTTTTCTGCTGTGGCATCTTGAGGGAAATCACACCTTCCTTCTTTGACCTCGAAAGGGTCCTTTACTCCCTTGGTGCAACTCAGGAAGTTCCCCAACACACCCATCTCCACTCGAGAGGAACACCGAGGGTCCCACCACAACTCAAGAGGAGCCATTGTTCCCTCCTCAGCTCGAGATGAGGGTTCCTTTCCCTGATTTTTCGGGAAAGGATTCCCAGCTTTCCCGTCGCATCTCAAAAGGAGGTGCTCGCATCAGGAAAGTTGGGAGGAACTCCAGGGGTAGTGTCAACAGTCCAATAGACCTCCAGCAATCTCAGTTTACTCCAGATGAACCTGATTTCTCTGCACTGCCTCGACTGTCACCACGAGCATTAACTCATACCACCGTGGCACGTGTGACAGCCCTGTGTCACCTCGAGGGAAAGACACAGATCCCTGTGTCAACTCGTCGGGAAGCCTGACACTCATGCTACAGCTCGGGAGGCTCACCACGTCTACTTACTTGCCCTGGCTTTTAAGATCTGTGAGAAAAGGAACCCATGGTGGGGCACCTTTAGAGGCTCAAGCGGATGCCAGTGGCCCCACATAGATGGTGCAAATTTCTTGTCTTGAGATTTTATTGGCTTTCCTCGTAAACCAAGTTATTCAGCCTCCTTTTTTTCCACTAATTTCCCTACTACATTATTCTATCTTGATCATAATCTATATCTAAACCTATTCTATATAAATAATTCTGTCCACAGCCTTGAATATCCCTGGATCCATCAGGGCTGGACCCCGGCAAGTGGTGCCCGGAACAGGCTATTCAAAGGTAGGTCTCTCATTGTGTTTGGGATGGACCAAACACCACTCAGGGTGTTGCGGACCCGCCTGCATATAGGCAGAGAAGGAAGAGTGGAAAGTGAGGGGTTGAAAAGCAATCTGGTTGAGGGGTTGAAAAGAAACATAGTTGAGAGTTTAAAAAGGGGTTGAAAAGAAACCTGGTCGACTGGTTGAAACTAAACCAAACTTTACGGTTGAAATAAACCTTTTCCAGGTTGAAACAAACATTTTCCAGGTTGAAACAAACCTTTTCTAAGGGTTGAGACACACCGGCTCTCTGGGGTTGAAAAGAAACCCATTTCATAAGGTTGAAACGAAACCTCCTTTACAAAACTTAAATCTTTCTCTATACAATTTCTGACATGGGTAACAATGAGTCACACGAAAGACAGCTTTTTATTGGAGTAATCTTGCAATTGCTGAATAAAAGAGGAATTAAAGTTAAGAAAGCTAATGTTCAATCTTTTTTTTTTTTTTTTTTTTTTTTTTTCGTACAAGAGCAATGTCCTTGGTTTCCAGAAGAGGGCACTGTTAATTTAGAAACCTGGGGAAAAGTAGGAAAACAACTGAAAGCTTATTGTACTCAGCATGGTCAGGAAAAAGTACCTACTGATACTTTCTCCTCATGGAATATGTTTAGAGATGCTCTAGACCCAGCTCCTGAATTTGAAAAGGTACTTGTTAAAGAGGAAAGTGAAGAGCAAAATAGAAAAGAGGAAGATGAGGAAAGAGAGGCTACATTTAGCTATCCACAGCTAAATGAAATCCTAGCTGCAATGACTACCCAGGAGAAGGTAAAAGATAGAGATGAGGAAAAAGATCAGCTTTCAGATGAGGAAGATTTGGAAGAAGAGGTAATTCAAGATTATTCTGATAAGGATTGGTCTTTATTAAATAAAGATGCTCCAAGGAGCTTAAGAGAAACTTCTCCAATTAGATCATTTGCTCCAAGGAGTTCAAGAAAACTGTCCTTAACCAGACTACCCGCCCCCAGGAATTCAAGAGAAATTTCCTTAATTAATCCTTCTGCTTCCAGAGGCTTAAGGGAGATATCCCCAGTTAAAACATCAGCAAGATCTAAATGCCAAACAGATAAAAAATCCCCAAAGTATGGAGAAAGTGACATAGGGCACCCCTTCCTCCCCCTCCTTATAAGGGTAAGATGCCTCCGTTAGAACCTCCCCAAAGAAGAGTTTTCTCTAGCCCTAGTGATGAAATTGATCCCCACCTTGAGGCTTGTTTCCCCATAATATTTGATGGGAGTGGTGGGGGAAGAGCCCCTCACTGGGAACCCATTCCAATGAAAATGATTAAAGAACTTAAACAGGCTTGTGCGTTGTATGGGCCTAAAGCCCCAAACACTATGCCATTGGTGAGGCTTTAGCAGGCAGATGCATGGCACCCCATGACTGGAAGTCTGTCGCTAAAGCTTGTCTGTCTGGAGGGCAATATGTACTTTGGAGAACTGAATATGAAGATCTTGCCCCCAAACAGGCTGATGCTAACCAAAAGTATGGCCCAACATATATTGTAAAAAGTATGTTGGCAGGGACTAAAGAATTTGAAACACTTAGAGAACAAATGGCATTAGACAAACCCACTCTAAACCAAGTAACTGCCTGAGCCCTTGCGGCTTGGCGCTTGTTGCCTGAAGGGAAAGAATCAACCTCTTCCTTTTCAAACATTAAACAAAAACTAGAAGAGCTGTATGAGGACTTTATATCACGACTCGTAGAGGCAGTCAACAGAGTAATTTCCAATGCTGAGGCAGGAGGAATACTGGTAAAACAACTGGCATTTGAAAATACTAATTCTACCTGTCAAGACATCCTATGTCCTATTAAAAAGACTGGGCAAATAACAGATTATATCAAGCAATGTGCAGATATAGGACCAGCAATGATGCAGGTTGTTGCTATAGCTGCAGCTATGAAGGGAAAGTCTTATCAGCAGGCAGTACAGTCCTTTTTTACAAAAAAGAATAACCCGCCAAAGAGTCATTTTACCAAGACCTGCTTCTCTTGCGGATGGGAGGGGCACTTTATGCACACTTGTCCCCAAAAAGCAGCCGGTCCTTCTCTGCCAAATTCTTCCTCTCTGGTTGCAGCTGCTCCACTCCCTAAGACTCCTTGCCCTCGTTTTCAGAAGGGATATCACTGGGCTAAGGATTGTAGATCCAGAATCCATAGAAATGGAACCTTGCTAGTTCCTGACCAGCAGTTGGGAAACGAGTTGAGGGGCCTGCCTTAGGCCCCAACAACAATTGGGGCAGCATCAGCATCAATGAACCTGTTCATTCCCTTCGTCCCATCACAGAACTCCTCAGAGCAACCCCAGGCAGCACAGGACTGGACCTCAGTTCCACCACCTCCACAATATTAACACCAGACAGCCCCCTATGAAAGTTCCTACAGGAGTTAAAGGTCCGTTCCTGGCAGGTTTAATGGGAATTATTTTAGGCAGAAGCTCCTTGGCTATGCAAGGTCTCACAATTATCCCTGGAGTAATTGACTGAGATTATACAGGAGAAATTCAGATAATGATTTCACCCCCAACTAAAACTTTTCAAATATGTCAGGGACAAAGAATAGCACAGCTTCTACTTTTGCCTTACAGCACTGCCATAGGGCACACAGCTACTCAGAGTGAAAGGCAGACGAAAGGATTTGGATCTAGTGATATGGGTTTTTGGATAACAGAAATTACTCAGAAACGTCCTATGAAAACTGTTCTGATTAATGGCAAGTCTATTGTGGCATTATTAGACACAGGAGCAGATGTTTCTTGTATTTCAGGGAAAGACTGGCCTAGCTCCTGGCCTACACATACTACTGAAAATAATTTGGTGGGGATAGGAACAGCCCCTGCTGTAGCTAAAAGTGCAAAAATTTTAGATTGGCAATTTGAGGATATCTGTGGAACTTTCCAGCCTTATGTCGTTCCTTCACTCCCCTTTACCCTGTGGGGGAGGGATGTGTTGTCTCAAATGTCTCTTTTTAGCCCTGATGACAAAGTGTCCTCTCAAATGCTGCAAATGGGCTATGATCCCTCCAGAGGACTAGGTAAACAACAGACAGGAATAATAGAACCAATTTGCCCTACTCCTCGACAGTTACATACTGGATTGGGCTATCCAAATTTAAAACAGAGGCCATTGTTTTTGCTGCCAACCCCATTACATGGAAATCTCAAGATCTGGTGTGGGTGGAACAATGGTCTCTGCCTAAAGAAAAATTACTGGCAGCTAAAGCATTAATCTTTGAACAATTAGAATTGGGACATATTGAGCCCTCCAATAGCCCCTGGAACACTCCTAATTTTGTTATTCAGAAAAAATCTGGTAAATGGAGAGTTTTACAGGATTTGAGAGCAAGTAATGCCACCATGGAGGACATGGGGGCCTTACAACCTGAGCTCCTTTCTCCAGTGCCTCCAACCCCATTACATGGAAATCTCAAGATCTGGTGTGGGTGGAACAATGGTCTCTGCCTAAAGAAAAATTACTGGCAGCTAAAGCATTAATCTTTGAACAATTAGAATTGGGACATATTGAGCCCTCCAATAGCCCCTGGAACACTCCTAATTTTGTTATTCAGAAAAAATCTGGTAAATGGAGAGTTTTACAGGATTTGAGAGCAAGTAATGCCACCATGGAGGACATGGGGGCCTTACAACCTGAGCTCCTTTCTCCAGTGCCGTTCCAAAGGGATATAATATAATTGTGATTGGTTTACATGATTGTTTTTTCACCATCCCTTTAAATGCTGAGGATAAAAAGCGATTTGCCTTTAGTTTACCATCTGAGAATCTTAAACAGCCTTGCCTACGATTTCAGTGGAAGGTTTTGCCTCAGGGTATGAAAAATAGCCCCATCCTATGCCAGAAATTTGTTAACACCACTCTGGAAGATACCAGGATTAAGTATGAGTAGGTATATATGATTCACTATATGGATGATATTTTAATAGCTCATCCTGATAGAGCTCACTTGCAAACTGTCCTCCAAGATTTGACCCAGGCATTGACAGATAGAGGTTTAATAATTGCCTCAGAAAAAATTCAAATCAACCCGCCCATAACTTATTTAGGAATAGTCATTAATTCAGAAACAGTGACTCATGCCCTGCTGCAATTGAGAAAAGACCATCTTGTTACTTTATATGGTTATCAAAAACTCTTAGGTGATATTAATTGGATTAGACCATATTTAAAATTAACCACTGCTGAATTGAAACCTCTTTTTAATATTTTATGTGGTGATCCTCCATCTTTGGCTGCAAAGAATATAATCAATCTGATTTTGGTGTTGACCATCTGGTGATGTCCATGTGTAGAGTCTTCTCTTGTGTTGTTGGAAGAGGGTGTTTGCTATGACCAGTGCATTTTCCTGGCAAAACTCTATTAGTCTTTGGCCTGCTTCATTCCACATTCCAAGGCCAAATTTGCCTGTTACTCCAGGTGTTTCTTGACTTCCTACTTTTGCATTCCAGTCCCCTATAATGCAAAGGACATCTTTTTTGGGTATTAGTTCTAAAAGATCTTGTAGGTCTTCATAAAACCATTCAACTTCAGCTTCTTCAACCATCCCCATGGAAAAGAAATGCAAAAAGGCATGGAGCTGACTGTGGCTCAGATCATGAACTCCTGATTGCCAAATTCAGACTTAAATTGAAGAAAGTGGGCAACACCACTAGACCATTCAGGTATGACCTAAATCAAATCCCTTATGATTATACAGTGGAAGTGAGAAATAGATTTAAAGGTCTAGATCTGATAGATAGAGTGCCTGATGAATTATGGAATGAGGTTCGTGACATTGTACAGGAGACAGGGATCAAGACCATCCCCATGGAAAAGAAATGCAAAAAGGCAAAATGGCTGTCTGGGGAGGCCTTACAAATAGCTGTGAAAAGAAGAGAAGCAAAAAGCAAAGGAGAAAAGGAAAGATATAAGCATCTGAATGCAGAGTTCCAAAGAATAGCGAGAAGAGAATATTCAAGTTTATTCACCTGTTCTACTGTTGATGGAAATTTGGATTATTGTCAAAATAATGTAACAAACACTATTGCTGTGACTATTTTAAAAATATTTATTGGTGTATAAATACCATAAAATTCACTCATTTAAAGCGTATACACAGTTCAATGGTTTTTATCATATTTATAAAATTGTGAAAGTCTCCTTAGAATTTAATTTTAGAACATTTCGTCATGTTAGATGGAAACCCTGTACCTATTAATAGTCACTTCCCACCCCCACCTCACCTCTCCCTCAGTCCCTGGAAACTACTAATCAGTTTGCTTTCTGTTTCTATGGATTTGCCTATTTGGACATTTCGTGTAAATAGAATCGCGAGATATGTGACCTTTTGTGCTTGCCTTCCTTCTTTGAACACGTTTGTTTTCAGTATCCATCCTTACTGAATGTGTCGGTACCTCATCCTGTTGCTGCAGCGGACAGACCACATTTTGTCTGTCTTTTCCTCACTTGATGGATATTTGGGTTTCTGCTGTTTGTGTACAAGTTTTCATGGGGACGTAATTGTTCATAAGTTTCACATGTAGATACCTAGGAGTGAGATTACTGGGTGACATGGTAACTCCATGTGTCATATCTAGAGGTACTGCCAGACTGTTTTGCGAGTGTCGGTATCATTTTGTATTCCTATTAGTGATGTATGGAGTTCAGTTTCTTCAGCTCCTTGCCAACACTTGTGACTGTATGTCTTTGAACTGGCATCTCACTGTGTTATTTCCCAAGTGACTAATGATGTTGAGCGCTTTTCTGTGTGCTTATTGGTCATCCATATATCTGAAGAAAGCAGTATATTCAAACTTTTCTCACATTTTAAAATCTGACATTTACTTTTATTGTTGAGTTGCAAGAATTCTTTATATATTTTATATATATTTTCTGGAAACAAATCCCTAATCAGTCATATAATTTGAAAATGTTTTCTCTCATTCTGTGGGTTGGCATTTCTCTTTCTTGATGGTGTCCTTCAAAGCATAAACATTTAAAATTTTAATACAGTCCAACTTATCTATTTTTTTATTGCTTATACTTTTAATGTTACATGTGAGAAATGAAAGATTTCTTAATTCAGAGTCTCCAAAACAATTTTAAAGTTCCAAAGACTTATACCTAGGTTTTCTTCAAAAAACTTTATAGTTTTAACTTTCACATTTAAGTTAATCTTTGTATGTGGTGTGAGATAGGGTCCACCTTCATCATTTGTATATAGATATTTGGTTATCCCAGCATGCTGCTGCTGCTGCTGCTGCTAAGTCGCTTCAGTCGTGTCCGACTCTGTGCGACCCCATAGATGGTAGCCCACCAGGCTTCCCCGTCCCTGAGATTCTCCAGGCAAGAACACTGGAGTGGGTTGCCATTTCCTTCTCCAATGCATGAAAGTGAGAAGTAAAAGTGAAGTCGCCCAGTCGTGTCTGACTCTTAGCGACCCCATGGACTGCAGCCTAGCAGGCTCCTCCGCCCATGGGATTTTCCAGGCAAGAGTACTGGAGTGGGGTGCCATTGCCTTCTCCGTATCCCAGCATAATTTGTTGAAAAACCCCACTAAATTGTCCTGGTACCTTTGTTGAAACCAACTGAACATAAATTTAAGGGCTTATTCTAGTTTCTCAATTCTATTCCATTGATTTATATGTCTATTCTTGTGCCAATATCATAGTTTAATTACTGTAGCTTTGAAATCAGCACATATTCCCTTTATCTTTCCACATTAGATTTAATAAACCTTGGGACTTTCCTGGTGGCTCAGCTGATAAAGAATCTGCTTGCAATGTGGGAGACCTGGGTTCAATCCCTGGGCTGGGAAGATTCTTGTAGAAGGGCATCGTGACCCACTCCAGTGTTCTTGCCTGGAGAATTCCCGCGGACAGAGGAGCCTGGCAGGCTACAGTCAATGGGGTTGCAAAGAGAAGGACACAACTGAACGACTAAACACATGGTAAACCTTATTTCATCTCAGATGCTTTACACTTTAGCAGTGTAAAATTATGAAATTAGTAAATAAAGAAAAAACGAATGATGCGTATAATACCACCAGCCAGAGTCCCTACTTTAGGACATCCTTTTGGTCTCTTTTTAAGCAACATTATAAATTTAGTTTTCCGTTGATCCACATGCAGTGTGATAAGCGGTGACCATATTTTTCTTCCAACATAATTTTCATGATGTTCTTGTGTAATATTTAAGCTTTTATATTTTAAAAACATAGGTATAATTAAAACACATAAATGTCTATTAATGACAAAGTGAGCTTTCTATTTGCAACTTATTTTTATGGTCTTCAATTCTGTTTATAGGGGGAGGCAGTTTCTAGTAACCTCTAAGCCATAATTTTCTAATGGAGTGAAATAACTCTGTCAGAGACAAAATCAGTACTTTCAAAGTACACACTAATATTCTTTGAAATTAGAAATTGACCTTTTTTTGCTTTTAAAGAATAAATACAAGTGGGTTTAGAAGTTTGGAGTATATATGGCATTTGAAATACAAATCTTTTGATCTCTACTGAAAAATCATGTATGTTGTTGTAGGTCTTCTTCCTTATTAATAATAGGTTAAAACTATAAATAAAAACTTTTTTCTATAAAATATGGCTAAAAATTAGGACAATTTTTGTTTTAATATTTAGCAGCATATGTTGTTCAAATTACAACTTGAATAGAAATGAAATATTTTAAAATTAAATACTAAGCAATTAAAAAGTTAAGACTGTTTTTTTCCCACAGTGCTTATGCTTAAAATTCATACTAACTTGGAGTGACTATGCATGTGAGACCTGTTATATGATAATTTCTTTTTTCCACAGATAACAAATTGCTGACTAAAAATCAAGTGCTGTACTAACTCTATGAAGTAGCTATGAAAACATTGCAGATTTTAAGAGTTTTTTTTCTTTTTTCACTAGTTTTATTGAGAAGCAATTGATACATATCACTATATAAGTTGAAGACAATATCAAGTGATAACTTGATTTACATGTATTGTGAAATGAGTTTTGTATAAATTCTTAAGATTATTCGGTTACACTTATTGCATTCAAGCCATTTGGCAAGTTGCTGTTCTATCTGGGGTTGCTTAATAGGAAAGGTGGATGTTCCACATAAAATAGTACAGAAGTTTCTAACTAATTCCATGGGATCTATCTGCAGATTGTTGGATTGGCACATATTCAAGATATTTGCCACTTGTTAGTTTCTATCACTATGGTCTTTTCCACGTTTGCTGCCATGGAGGGCGTATAGTATAGTATAGTATATAATTAAGGCATTGGCTCTGAAGCCTGTAGGGGCTCAAATCCTAGCTCTGCCAGTTGTCAGTAATGTGACACTGGACAAAGTATCAACTTTTCTGTTACACAATTTCTTTTCATCAGTAAGATGGATATTTTTTAAAAAGTTCTCATGGGTCTCCTGAGAAGATAAAATGAGATGTTGCATGCAAAGCACTTAGCTATTTCCATTGGGCAATAAGGCACAGCTCTCAGAAGGTTTTTGCCGACACTTTATCTTTTTCTACTCTTAAGTGATCTTAGCTTTGGGAAAATGGAAGGAAATACCTCTTCCCCAGATCACGGAGATGGAGCCTGACATCTACTTGATTCTTAGGAACAGCGGGCTTGTACAGTCTTCTAAAGTGAGGAGATGTTAAGGGAAAAATGGAAGCAATGTATTACAATGCTAGGAATATTCAACCCAGAGAAGGAATATATGGATTCGTGAGGAGGGAGTTACCTTTAGGGAAACAGCATCATTGTGAGCCTGACATTTCCCCTATTCTGGTTCTTATCTGGTTCACCTTCTGCCTTGATTTAAGATGCTCTATGCTTTCGTTCAACAGTTGACCCTTGAAGAATGTGAGGTTAGGGGCATGGAGCCCTCAGAACCAGTCAAAAATCCATGTAAAACTTTACGTCATTCTTCTGTATCTGCAGTTCCATGTCTGCAGATTCAGCCACTGAATCATGTAGTATTGTAGTATTTACTGTTGAAGAAAATCTGTGTATGAGTGGACTTGTGCAATTCAAACTCATTTTGTTCAAGGTCAACTGTACTTTGCTGGGGTTTTTTTCCCCTTACTCCTGAAAGTTTACATGTTAGCTGGTAATTAAGGATTTTACAACTGTGAAATTGTAGGTTCCCTTAATCAAAATTCTTACGTGAATGGTCGTAATTGGAATCAGATCTTCTTTGGGAAATATCATCTTCTACAATAATGCCTCTATGTTTTTGTCATTTCCTTTACACTATAGGCAGTGACTATCAATCCAGAGAAAGATGCTTTGAGTAAATAGCCTGAGATAATTTCTTAGCATGGAACTTAAGGAAAACTGTGTCATTGTAGGATATTTGGATATTTAACCACTTTATGAAAATACCATATAGTTTAAAAATTTACAAATATTTCTAAGTGCCTCAGCTAGGCCACAGCGGGAGGGAGACAGTGAAATTCAGACCAGTGAACAAGATCAACCCAACAGTAATAAAGTGCTCACAAAGTACTTTATTAAAAGCATAAAGTACATATCCCATTGTGTTATCAGTGTTTCCACAGTTCCTTAAGATTGAGGGCTCCTTGTAGGAAACTATAGAATCTTATTTGAATTTGGATTTCTCTTTTTTTAATTTTATTTTTTGTTTTCTTTTGCCTGGAGAATTCCATGGACAAAGGAGCCGAGGGGGCCACAGTCCATGGAGTTGCAAAGAGTCAGACATGACCACGTGACTCACACACACACAGACCTGGTTTTAATTGGAGGATGCCTGCTTTACAACACTGCGCTGGTTTCTGCCATACATCAGATGAATCAGCCGTAGGTATACATAATGTCCACAGCACAGAGAACGGTGAACAAGGTGAAAAGACTGCCCTCAGGATGGAGAAAATGATAGCAAATGAAACAACTGACGAAGGATTACTTTCTAAAATAAATGAGCAACTCATGTAGCTCAATACCGGAATTTGGATTTCTAATGCTCAGTACATGTGTGCTGTGTGAAGGAAGGAATGAATGAGCAGACAAGTCAGTTTGGTACCACGTGTCTCTGAAGAAAGTTTACGCTGGTGACGTAGTAAGTCAAGAGTGACTTAAGTCTTCCCTAGTAGTTTGTGCTGTTCACTTGGAAAGCTCTGATGCTACTTTAACTCCTGAATCAACAGTAGATATATGGAGGAATGCCATTATTTAATGCACACCTTTCCTAGTGATTGCTGTCTAGATAAGAATCAGGGTTTTTCGATCTTTATCTTGATTGAATTGAAATATGCAGTTCTAAAACTAAATTCTGCATACCTGTGATAATGTAAATTACTTTCCAGAAATAATTTACTTACACCAACCCCAGCTGATCCTTTCCATACTGAGAATCACACTACAGAAGGTTTTTAATTCTCAACTCAGCGGTTTCAGACTTGGCCATGTAACATGCTTTAGCCAATAATATGAATGCAAGTGACAGGTGCCGCTTCTCAGCAGAGACTTTAAGAGCCATAATGTAGTTCTGCCATTATTCTTTCCTTCTACTACAGAATTCTTCTGTCTCAGCTAGAGTCTGATCTTCAGCCTTGATCTTGTAATGAAGATGAGAAGAGATACCCATAGTGACCATGAAAAGGAAGTAATTCCATTCATGTTGTTGCCCACCACTGAGATTTTAGGGCCGTTTGTTATCATAGAATGACTTAGATAAGCTGTTTGATACAATGGCTTTTAGTTAAAGTGACTATATGATTTATTGTCAAACCTGGACATTTCTGAGAGTTAAAGGAGGTTTTATGACCAACTTGTATAAACTGGTACTGTCTCAACAAACAGAGGCTGTACAGTCATCCTATTTGTATGGAAAACAGAGTGATGGATGGAATAATTCTGTACCTTTCTTTGACACTCTTACTCTCCTTTATGCAGTCACTTTGTTGGAGCTTACAATGAACAGATTTTGCTTTCTTGACTGACTCTTTTTTTGCTGAAGCATATCCTTCGAAAAGGTGCATAAGACATTCATTAAAAAACTTTTAGAGTCTAAACTGACTCTATTTTTAATTTTCACACTTCCTTTATAGTTTGGCTTGGACAAAATTTTAAGTAAAAAAATATTTTCCCTCAGATTTTGAAGCATTGCTCTACTCCACTGTCATTAGCATTCAATATTGCTGTTGTGAAATTTGATATCATTCTCATTTTCATTCCTTTATGTTGACAGGCTTTCTCTCTCTGGAAACTTCTTCTCATTATCTCTGGCATTCTGAAATTTTGAAATGATGCATATTCTTTCATTGCTCTAGTCACTCAGCAGACTCTTTCAAACTGTAGATTGTTGCCTTATAATTCTGGAACAATGTCTTGTGCTCTTTCTTTGAGCTGTTTCTCTCCATTGTCTCTGCTCCCTCATTTTCATACTCCTTTCATTCACTGGCCATCCTAGATCAACTCAAAGAAGATTTTTGTGGGTTCTTTCTAACCATTGTTTTTATATTTTCTGACTTTTTGTTTTTTTATTCTGCCTTCTTGGTGATATCTTCTATTTTAACTTTCAACTATTTGATTTCTTTATTTTGGATATTTTATGATGGCTGATTCCTAAGAGCGCTTTCTTACCCTCTGATCATTGTGTAGGCTACTCATATTGTTTTATGAGTGCAATATCTTGTATTATGTCACTGGGGATATTATTTATAACTTATTTGAATTTTGCTCTGCATCTGGCTTGCCTGTCTCTTCTCTTTTTCCTTTCAGCTTTTTTTTTTTTAATAGTTTATTTATTTTTGGCGTGCTGGGTCTTTGCTGATGCCCGGGCTTTTCTCTGCTTGTGGAGAGCAGGGCCACTCTCCAGGTGTGGCACGCGGGCCTCTCACTGAGGGGGCCTCTCCTGCTGCGGAGCACGGGCCTGAGGCACGTGGGCTTCAGTAGTTGCCATGCGAGGGTCAGTTGCTGCGGTTCCCTGGGCTCCAGAGCGTGGACTCAAATAGCTGTGGTGCATGGGCCTGTGGCTCTGCTGCACGCGGGCAGGGTCCTCCTGGACCAGAGACCCAGCCCGTGTCCCATGCACTGGCAGGCGGATTCCCCGCTGAGCCACCCTCAGCTGATCAGGAAAGGACTGACTTAGCACACCTGAGGCAAACCCAACACATTTCACAGAAAGTCCTACCTTCAGAACTGTCTCTTGGCTGGCTCTTGGAGGATAAATTCTGAGCCCTTGGAATATCCTACTTGATAAAATTGATTTTGTATGCTTGTATCACACTGGCCACACTGAACCAGTGTGATCCAATGGTTTGTGCTAAAGCAGTGATTTATGTTGACTGCCTGGTTTTGTACTGGAGAAGGGAGCCTGAAAGCTCAGTAGCTGAGGCTGTTCACACAGGTTCTGCTTGCCTATAGGACTGACTCTCCGTAAAAACCCTGGGTACCCAGGCTCCAGTGAGCTTCCCGATTGGCACAACTTTACATGTGCCACATATCATTGCTGGGAGAATTAGCTGTATCCCTATATGACTCTACTGGGAAAGGAAGCCTGCAAACTTATACCTGGCTTTTCTTGGGTTTCACCCCATGTACCTTTTGTCTTTACTGAATTTAATCTGTGTTCTTTTATTGTAATAAAATATAGCTATGAGTATAACATCTTAGTCTAGTACTCTAAGTCCCTCTAGTGAATCACTGAGCCTGAGGGTCATCCTGGAAAACCCCAGCACAAAAGTGATTCTTACTTAACTCTGCATATTTTTAAGTAAGTGACCAAAATACCCAAAGAGTTCTCAGATCATAAAGACAGGTTTGTTCATTTGGTTATAAAGTAGTGGTTCTCAAAGTGTTGTTCAAGGACTCCTGAGATCTCAGAGAAACTTGCAAGGAGTTCATGAGGTCAAAATTATTTTCATATTAGATATCAGACAGCTGTTTGCATTTTCACTGTGTTAACGTTCACACGGATGGTGCAAAGCACGGTGGATGAAACTGCTGAAACTTCGTGCCATGAATAAAGGTTAAAGGCACCAAGCCATTCCAGTATTATTCGCCACCACAAGCTATTGTATAACATGCTAGTTTCACTGAAGGTTAATCTTGGTGAAATAGTAAAATTTGTGAATTCAGTACACATTTTTCAACATTCTGTGTAAGAAAATGGCAAGTCTGCCTAGGACATTTCTGCTACACACTGTATACAGTGGCTGTCTCAAGGAAAAGCATTAGTGCCCTTGTCTGAGTTGAAAGTTGAAGTGATTTTTTTTTCATGAAAACCATTTTTATTTACAAGAATGAATGATAGACAAGTGATAATCATTTAGAGTTGGAAACCTACCAGACATTTTCTTAAAAATCAATAAAGTGAACGTGTCACTTTAAGGAAAACAACTAACAATATTTTTTGCCAATGATAAAATTCAAGCTTTCAAGAAATATAAAAGTTTGTAACACTTAAATTGGCCATGGGGAGCTTGACAGCTTACCAATACTTATAGAATTTTCTGATGATATCTGTGGTAATACTAACAAATGTGATTTTTTTGGATATTGTATAATGAAATGTGTCAACATTTGGAAGACGTCTATAACTCAGTGAGCAAAGATTTTTCTCAGTGATAAATGCATGATATTACAAAATCAAAAGGTTCGTTCAAAGTGCAAGGTAGACCAATGGACTTTAATGGAACAGAGTACAAAAAGTTCACTGGTGTAATTTCAGATTCTGCCTACAGATAACCTTTAGAAACTACTGATTTTCAAGTTTTGGTGGAGTTTCAGTCTGCACTTATCCAAAAAGGGTACTCAAATACTTTTTCCATTTTCCAACTATATATATTAGTGTGAGGCTACAGTTTCTTCATATGCTTCAACCAGAACATTGCAACAGGTTAAATGCAGGAGCAGATATGAGAGCCCAGATGTGTTTTATTACAACAGATTTAAAGAGGTTGTTCAAACTACTACTCTTCCACTAAATATTTTTTGTTTTAAATAATTATTTTCATTAAAAATGTTACTTATGTTATATGGTAGATTTGTTATTGTTATTTTGAAATAAATTAATAAGTATTTTTAAATTCCCAATTTAATTTCTAAAATGTTACAATTTGATACCTGTAATTTGCATAATTTGAAGCTATCAGTAATTTTTGTGACTCTAAGGAGGTACAGGAACCAGAATTTGAGATGTGCTACTCTAGGTCTTAGAAGGAAGATCTGGTCTTTTCATTGGAATGCTCCTAGATGTTATTACTTGTAGATGCATTTTTCTGAAATAGTTCATTTTCTTCCAGAGAGGAATTCCTCATTTCTTTGACTTTGGGCTCTATGGTGGCATTTGGGGAGTGGGTCAGAGAAAGGGGGTTGCATGTCCCTTAGTTCACTAGTGTGCCTTGTCATCCTCTGGTTTTATCCTATGCCACACTCTTCTCCTCCATTCTGTTTGGTGGCCATAACTGTGAGGCCTTTTTGACTTTATTTCTCCAGAGAATAACCTCTGCTCTCCTGTCAGGTTGGGAGAAAGACAGTAGATAAATGCAGGGATAAATCACTTTTTGTTAATATTCTTTCTTCCTTAAGGTTTTCCACAGTGATTGCATCACTTTACGTTCCCACCAAAGTGTGAAAATGTTCCCTTTTCTCTGCATCCTCATGAAAATTTGTTATTTGTGGTTATTTGTGTTCTTTTTAATGAAAGCCATTTTGACATGTGAGGTGATAGCTGATTGTAGTTTTGATCTGCATTTCTCTGATGATTAGCAGTGTTGAGCTGCTTCATCTACTTTAATCATCTAAAAAGTCCTTGCTTACATGCTGTTGATCCCTCTCCTCATATCTTTTTAGGCATATAGCAGGGTAAATAATGGCCTCCTCAAAAGATATCCATGTCCTAGTCTCTGGAAACTCTGAGTGTTCCCTTACATGGTAAAGACTTTGCAGGTGTGGTTAAGCTAAATATCTTGAAATGGGAGACCATCCTGGATATCCAGAGGGGCCCTAAATATAACCACAAATATCCGTTTAGAACGAGGCAGAGGGAGATTTGTTACAGACAGGAGAAGGGGATGTGATTATGGGGGCAGAAATTAAGGTGATGCAGCCATAAGCCAAGGAATTGTGGCAGCCATCCAAACTGGAGGAGGCAGGAAGAGCTTCTTCTCTAGGATCTGCAGAGGCTGTGCCAACACCCTGATTTCTACCAGTGATACTGATTTCATACCACTAGATTCTAGAATCATAAGGGAGTCAATTTCTTTTAAGTCACTGAGTTTGTGGTAGTTTGTTATTGCAGCTTCAGGAGGCTAACATAAGACATAGTTGTTTAAGTTGGCTTAAAACTCAACATTCAGGAAACTAAGATCATGGCATCCAGTCCTATCACTTCATGGCAAATAGATGGGGAAACAGTGGAAACAGTGACAGACTTTATTTTCTTGGGCTCCAAAATCACTGCAGATGGTTATGCAGCCATGAAATGAAAAGACACTTGCTTCTTGGAAAAAAAGCTATGACAAACCTAGACAGCATATTCAAAAGCAGAGACAGTATTTTGCCAACAAAGGTCCATCTAGTCAAAGGTATGGTTTCTCCAGTAGTCATGTTTGGATGTGAGAGTTGGACTGTGAAGAAAGCTGAGCACTGAAGAATTGATGCTTTTGAACTGTGGTGTTGGAGAAGACTCTTGAGAGTCCCTTGGACTGCAAGGAGATCCAACCAGTCTATTCTGAAGGAGATCAGCCCCGGGATTTCTTTGGAAGGACTGATGCTGAAGCTGAAACTCCAATAATTTGGCCACCTGATGAAAAGAACTGACTCATTGGAAAAGAGCCTGATGCTGGGAAAGATTGAAGGCAGGAGGAGAAGGGGACAACAGAGGATTGAAAGGTTGTTGCTGAGCCACAAAAGAGGAGTAGATTCTTGGCCTTCGGAGGAGAAGAATTCAATCCAGAGCCAGAGACAAGGCTTGATCGCTCAGAGCTTTTGTGCAATAGAGTTTTATTAAAGTATAAAAAGGATAGAGAATGCTTCTGACATAGACATCAGAAGGGGCAGAAAGAGTACCCCCTTGCTAGTGTTAACAATGAAGTTATATACTTTTAATTAGTTATTACAATGAATCAAAAGAATGTCTCAAGTTTGTGAAAATTTTACCAGACCCACTCTCACAGTTTACATTTTAGGATAACAAGATTAAAATTTAATAATAGAAAGATCCTCCAGACCCACTCCCATAATATACATTCTAAGATATCAGGATTTGTCAAAAGGTTTTCAGGAAGGAGAAACGGTCCTCTAGCCAGACACATATTTGTTGTATAATCCCTAGTACAGAGTTTAAACTGAGTTGTGTAATTGACTAAGAAATACCAATAACCTCAGATATGCAGATGACACCACCCTTATGGCAGAAAGTGAAGAGGAGCTGAAAAGCCTCTTGATGAAAGCGAAAGAGGAGAGTGAAAAAGAAAACGAAGATCATGGCATCCAGTCCCATCACTTCATGGGAAATAGATGGGGAAACAGTGGAAACAGTGTCAGACTTTAGTTTTCTGGGCTCCAAAATCACTGCAGATGGTGACTGCAGCCATGAAATTAAAAGGCGCTTACTCTTTGGAAGAAAAGTTATGACCAACCTAGATAGCATATTCAAAAGCAGAGACATTACTTTGCCGACTAAGGTCCGTCTAGTCAAGGCTATGGTTTTTCCTGTGGTCATGGATGGATGTGAGAGTTGGACTGTGAAGAAGGCTGAGTGCCAAAGAATTGATGCTTTTGAACTGTGGTGTTGGAGAAGACTCTTGAGAGTCCCTTGGACCACAAGGAGATCCAACCAGTCCATTCTGAAGGAGATCAACCCTGGGATTTCTTTGGAAGGAATGATACTAAAGCTGAAACTCCAGTACTTTGGCCACCTCATGCGAAGAGTTGACTCATTGGAAAAGACTGATGCTGGAGAGATTGGGGGCAGGAGGAGAAGGGGACGACCGAGGATGAGATGGCTGGATGGCATCACTGACTCGATGGACGTGAGTCTGAGTGAACTCCTGGACAGGGAGGCCTGGCGTGTGCCGTCCATGGGGTCACAAAGAGTCAGACACAACTGAGTGACTGAACTGAACTGATGCCATTTTAATGGGATTTTGCAAGTTAGGCTAGGTAAATGCATGTGGTCTTCAGCTATGCCCAGAAGCTTTGCAATAAGTTTCTAACTGCCATAAAGATGAAGCAAGTAGGGGAGAATTGAAATTTTGCCAGACTAGATAACTCTCTGATGTTTTAGAGTGACTCAGCTGCCTCCAGGGGGTAGGGTTGGGAGTTGGGCCTTAATTTCAGTCACTTGTTTTTTTTGGATTCTCAAGAAAGGAAGCACATCCAAATACTGTAACGTATCTGGGATTTTTAAAATAGCCAACAACAGGCATGAATTCTTGATCCAGCCCTAGAACTAGGAAGCCTTTGGAATATAATCATGTTGGAGTAGGGGAATGAATTACTTTTCACATTTTCTGTTGCCTGGATGTGAGAACTTTTACAACTCTCCATTGAGACATATTACTTCTTTCTATGCAACTACCTTGTGAGCATTTATGCAGTTTAAATAAAGAAAGGGATTGCAGCTTCCTCACCTTTCCCTCTATTTGATGTTAATGATGATTCCCATTACATTGTCTGCATATGAGCCAAACAGCACAGAAAACTGAAAGGGAATAGTCATTAGGGGAGTGAGAGCTGTAACAGCAGAGTGTAAGCATCCTGAGGTCAGTGAAGGGACTGAAGGATGGACGTGGGCCCTGGAAGGGGTATCTTCTTTTCACAGTCAGCAAGCATTTAGGTAGCACTCACAAAGTATAAAAATCTCAACAAAACAGCCTCTTTGGAAGCAAACGGTAACCTTCACCTTATCCTTGGCTCTTACTTTACTTGGGTAATCATAATACCTAATGTAATGCATTAGTATGGTAGGTACCTGAAGGAGTATTTTCCAAATTACTTGAGTTTCTGGACATAATGAGAAAACAAAAACTTTAGCATCCAGAATTTACAATATTAAAACCTATGAAAAGACTGTTATTCAAATTGTCTTGATAATTATTAAAGAAATAAATCTCAGAATTTATAACAAAGTTGGGACTCAGATATTTTGTACAAATTAGATTTTTCTTTTCTTCACATGATTAGAATTGCTTGGGAATTTTTAGCGATAGATATAGGTCTTTAAAGAATAATGATGAATAAAAGATGACAAATAAAACCTAAATTGACAGGGTAAGCCAAATAAACAGAATTATATTAGACAGAAGCCAAAACATGACCATTTTAGGCAGTGTGCCCACTGGGTTGTAATTAGGTTTAATGCTGTTTTTTTTCTGATACTTCAAATGCTGCTGGTGGTCAGTGAAAGTTTAAAATAATCAGAGACATATTCTGCAGTAATAAAGTTTATTTTTGCTGTACAGAGACATAAATACAGATAGTCAGTCAACTCATTTGCTTAGTTGTGTCTGACTCTTTGCAACCCCATGGACTGCAGGACTCCAAACTTCCCTGTCTTTCACCATGTCCCGAAGTTTGGGCAAACTCATGTCCATCAAGTCAGTGATGCCATCCAACCATCTCATCCTCTGTTATCCCTTCTCCTCCTGCCTTCAATCCCTCCCAGCATCAGAATCTTTTCCAATGAGTCAACTCTTCGCATGAAGTGGCCAAAGTATTGGAGTTTCAGCTTCAGCATCATTCCTTCCAAAGAAATCCCAAGGCTGATCTCCTTCAGAATGGATTGGTTGGATCTCCTTGCAGTCCAAGGGACTCTCAAGAGTTTTCTCCAACACCACAGTTCAAAAGCATCAATTCTTCGGCGCTCAGCCTTTGCAGTCCAACTCTCACATCCATACATGACTACTGAAAAAACCATACTGAAAAAAACCATAGCCTTGACTAGACCCACCTTTGTTGGCAAAGTAATGTCTCTGCTTTTGAATATGCTATCTAGGTTGGTCATAACTTTTCTTCCAAAGAGCAAATGTCTTTTCATTTCAGAGCTGCAGTCACCATCTGCAGTGATTTTGGAGCCCCCAAAAATAAAGTCTGTCACTATTACCATTGTTTCCCCTCTATTTCCCATGAAGTGATGGGACCGGATGCCATGATCTTAATTTTCTGAATATTGAGTTTTAAGCCAGCTTTTTCACTGTCCTCTTTCACTTTTATCAACAGGCTCTTTAGTTCTTCTTTGCTTCCTGGCATAAGGGCAGTGTCATCTATATGCCTGAGGTTATTGATATTTCTCCCAGCAATCTTGATTCCAGCTTGTGCTTCATCCATCCTGGCATTTCACATAATGTACTCTGCACATAAATTAAATAATCAGAGTGACAATACACAGCCTTGAAGTACTCCTTTCCCAATTTGGAACCAGTCTGTTGTTCCATGTCCAGTTCTAACTGTTGCTTCCTGACCTGCATACAGATTACTCAGGAGGCAGGTCAGGTAGTCTGGTATTCCCATCTCTTTCAGAATTTTCCAGTTTGTTGTTCCACACAGTCAAAGGATTTGCTATAGTCAATAAAGCAGAAATAGATGTTTTTCTGGAACTCTCTTGGTTTTTCAATGATCCAGCAGATGTTGGCACTTTGATCTCTGGTTCCTCTGCCTTTTCTAAATCCAGCTTGAACATCTGAAAGTTCATGGTTTCACGTACTGCTGAAGCCTGGCTTGGAGAATTTTAAGCATTACTTTGCTAGCATGTGAGATGAGTGCAATTGTGCAGTAGTTTGAGCATTCTTTGGCATTGCTTTTCTTTGGGATTGCAATGAAAACTGACGTTTTCGAGTCCTGTGGCCGCTACTGAGTTTTCCAAATTTGCTGGCACATTGAGTGCAGCATTTTCACAGCGTCATCTTTTAGGATTTGAAATAGCTCAACTGGAATTCCATCACCTCCACTAGCTTTGTTCGTAGTGATGCTTCCTAAGGCCCACCCGACTTCACATTCCAGGATGTCTGGCTCTAGGTGAGTGATCACACCATCATGATTATCTGGGCCATGAAGATCTTTTTTGTATAGTTCTTCTGTGTATTCTTGCCACCTCTTAATATCTTCCGCTTCTGTTAGTATTATCTGAAATATAGATAAACTGCCTAGTAATTAAAAAAACTGCTCCCCCCAAACAAATGACTCCCCTTAACTAATATGTCCCAGTTTCCTGACAACATTCAAAGAACAACCTAATATCAAAAACTGCATTGTTTGAAAACTTACCAAACATTGGATAAGCTGGATAGTCTTCCTGATGAAAGTAGGGAAGAAAGATCGAAACTTCAGGGTTGGGGGGATCATGGTTGAATAGTGTGTGGAGTAATGAGGGCATATGTTAACAGATGACTGGAGTACTGAATCCTTGACTTAGAGAATCCATGGTTTCTTTCTTCTACTGTCTACTTGTTACAGAGAGTTTTTATGTTTCCAAATAGTTCTCTCTCTGTGTGTATGACTGTATGAAAGTTGTGGGGAAGGGATGGAGAGAGAGAAAGAGATGGGGAAAAATGAGAATAAGAGAAAGCAAAATGATACAAGTTTAAAAGAAATGAGAAGTGAGCAACACAAAAGCATGGATATTAAAATGGAGCAAGAAATAATAATAATAATAATTTAAAAAGTCAACCAGAAAGGTCTACAAAGGCCCTTATGTCTGATATTTTAAAAGCTATTCAGAAAAGAGGCCAGTTGTACATTAAGATGCAAACATTTGTGGCTCTAGAGGTACAAGTATATCCTTGAGGTTGGGGACAGGCAGGAGAAGTTTTAATGGAGATGGCATCTTGTGATGTAATGAATGATATTCTCAGCAGAGTTCTGTGGTACTCTGATACATTTCTCAGGGTTGTTAATTATCAGTGGCTTCATCAGTTCAGTTCAGTTCAGTCGTTCAGTCGTGTCCGACTCTTTGTGACCCCATGAATCACAGCACGCCAGGCCTCCCTGTCCATCACCAACTCCCAGAGTTCACCCAGACCCACGCCCATGGAGTCAGTGACGCCATCCAGCCATCTCATCCTCGATCATCCCCTTCTCCTCCTGCCCGCAATCCCTCCCAGCATCAGAGTCTTTTCCAATGAGTCAACTCTTCACATGAGGTGGCCAAAGTACTGGAGCTTAGCTTTAGCATCAGTCCTTCCAAAGAAATCCCAGGGCCTGTCTCCTTCAGAATGGACTGGTTGGATCTCCTTGCAGTCCAAGAGACTCTCAAGAGTCTTCTCCACCACCACAGTTCAAAAGCATCAATTCTTCAGCACTCAGCCTTCTTCACAGTTCAACTCTCACATCCATACATGACCACAGGAAAAACCATAGCCTTGACTAGACGGACCTTAGTCAGCCAGGTAATATCTCTGCTTTTGAATATGCTATCTAGGTTGGTCATAACTTTTCTTCCAAAGAGTAAGCATCGTTTAATTTCATGGCTGCAGTCACCATCTGCAGTGATTCTGGAGCCCAGAAAAATAAGGTCTGACACTGTTTCCACTGTTTCCCCCTCTATTTCCCATGAAGTAATGGGACTGGATGCCACCCATGATCTTCATTTTCTGAATGTTGAGCTTTAAGTCAACTTTTTCACTCTCCTCTTTCACTTTCATCAAGAGGCTCTTTAGTTCCTTTTCACTTTCTGCCATAAGGGTGGTGTCATCTGCATATCTGAGGTTATTGATATTTCTCCCAGCAATTTTGATTCCAGCTTGTGTTTCTTCCAGTCCATACAGTTCAAAAGCATCAATTCTTCGGCGCTCAGCCTTCTTCACAGTCCAACTCTCACATCCATACATGACCACAGGAAAAACCATAGCCTTGACTAGACGGACCTTAGTCGGCAAAGTAATGTCTCTGCTTTTGAATATACTATCTAGGTTGGTCATAACTTTTCTTCCAAGGAGTAAGCGCCTTTTAATTTCATGGCTGCAGTCACCATCTGCAGTGATTTTGGAGCCCAAAAAAACAAAGTCTGACACTGTTTCTACTGTTTCCCCATCTATTTCCCATGAAGTGATGGGGCCAGATGCCATGATCTTCGTTTTCTGAATGTTGAGCTTCAAGCCAACTTTTCCACTCTCCTCTTTCACTTTCAACAAGAGGCTTTTTAGCTCCTCCTCACTTTCTGCCATAAGGGTGGTGTCATCTGCATATCTGAGATTATTGATATTTCTCCCAGCAATCTTGATTCCAGCTTGTGTTTCTTCCAGTCCAGCATTTCTCATGATGTACTCTGCATATAAGTTAAATAAGCAGGGTGACAATATACAGCCTTGAGGTACTCCTTTTCCTATTTGGAACCAGTCTGTTGTTATCCAACAACAATTCAGCAAAATCACTCCTACCAATGGCTGTTACACTATAAACCGTGTATACAACTAGATAGAAGAACCAGAATCTGCTTCTGAAGCCGTTGTGCTCTAGAAAGAAAGATGTAGAGACAGATGAGCCTGCTCTGCTTTTGTGGCCATCTGGGCTTCTTTGGTGCTTAAGAGTGATGAAGGAACTAAATGTATTTACTTATATGGAGAAGGAATGACTTTCTGCATAAAAGGAAGAAAAATGGAAAATGCTCATTATATGCATTTAAGCAACCTAGAACTTCCTCTTTCTTCTTCGTTAGTTATATAATTCCAGATGTGGACTAGGCTGGAGTCTTTTTCCTCTGGATGAGTGGCTCATAGCGTATGGATAAAATTTTTATGATCCATCTTATGCTCCCAAGACAAGACCTGGTGGTCCAGAGCCACCATATTGCACAACTCCACAGGGCAGGGCCTCATCTAAATGGAGGTTGTGTGAATCACGTCCAGTTGTGCTACTTAGACGCACTAGAAGGACCTTTTTCAAAGAAAGAGTAGGTGTAAAGGTTAATGTTTTTCTCCATTTCAAGCAGGTTATAAAGCACATTGGAGAAGGAAATGGCAACCCACTCCAGTATTCTTGCCTGGAGAATCCTATGGACAGAGGAGCCTGGGGTCTCAAGAGTCAGACATGACTTAGCGACTAAACCATAAGGCACATGGATGTCAAGTGAGGAATGACGGCGCCTGCCTAAGTAAACTGAGTCCTGTTTTGTCAAGAGAAGAGGCAGCACTTCCATGAATCGGTAGCAGAGGTGGGACAGCAGCACAGACCAGGGGCAAGCCCCGTTGCTACAGGCTTTGTTAGAGTGATGGCTGTTGCAACTCCTGTAAACACAGTTTTTGAATTTAAAAGTGTAACTTACAGAAATAGAGATAACTTGTCAACAATTTCACTTAACTTATCAAATAATGAAGGAACCACTAAGATGAAAACTTGATTACAACAACACTTTGAGAAAGTTGGCATTTATAGGAAATCCAGTAGGAGAATCTTAGAATGAGAATGGTGAGTGCAGTTGGAAACTGGTTAATGGTCTAAAAGGCAATAAACATATGAGTTATTTTTTCTACCAGGAAGAAATAATTTTGATAAAATTTTTTAATATTCCTTTTACAGAATCAGTTGGGTACAGTCTTAACCTTTATCAGGAATTGCAAGGTGCCCTAATCACAGTGGAACTGATTTAAGGTTGGATGCTGTTAGGTTTTTAATACTAGTTTTATAAATTTTATCCTAAATGCATACCTAAAGTATTGTGGGTATGAGAGAGAGTTCTTAAGCACAACTCCTGTTGTCCCAGAACTTCCCTCTGGTGTGATGTAATAAAAGTAAGGACAAGTGTACTGCTTGAGTGGCTGAACACTCCATAGGTGAGAGACAGGGAAATGATTTTTCTCTGCTTGTAAGAGGGAAGGAGACATCTATCCCCCTCCTCTCCTGAAAATGTCTCCTTGGAAACATAATGGGCCTAAATCCTTACTTCAACTCTTTCGTTTATAAATAAAATCTCTCCAGGAGCCAGAATGCCCTGTGTTCTTGGCTTTTACCACCCAAGAAATATCTCCAAGTTTTTTGGGGGCTCATTTCTCCTTGACATTTAAATACCTCAGAAGGTAATACTCCAGGCTGGGCAGTAACCATCTGGGGTCTTTTTGGTACAGACAAGTGAACTCTGTCATTAGGGAGATAAATAGTTGCAGATCTATGTGAAAAATGTTTCTAGGAGAAATGAAAGCAATTTTTTCTTCCTAAGATTTTTCTGTCTTTATTTTGTGTACATTCCTGTATCTCAGAAATTTTGGAGCTATTTGCAAGAATAAATACTGTAGACCAGTGGTTCTCAAATGTGGTCCCTGGACCAGCAACATCAGCCTCACTGGGAACTATTTTAGAAATAAAATATTTTCAGACATTAGATTACACTAGACTTACTGAATTAGAAGTACTAGTCCAGTAATCTGTTGAGTGAGCCCTCCAGGTAACTCTGATGCAGGCCCCAGTTTGAGAACTGCTGCCATGTACCCTGTGCTTATGAGCTAGTCCCAGCTGTCTTCTTTATTTCCTACAGCTGACTCTGTTCCCTACATGCATTACTAATTCTTTACCAATTTATGAAGTCCGTCTACTGCTATGTTAAGGTCTACTCATTATAGTGAGTTTAGTGGCGACCCAAAGAGCAGATTTACACGTAGGAGGCATTTTGGTGTAATGAGAAGGTTATGAGATCCCTGTTTCAGAAAGGGTTTAAAAACTGGATAAGCAACCACCTATTTTGGGTGATTTAAATATAGATACCAGCAGCAGAGGGCTGGCCAAAATGACTGAAATTTTTCAGTTTCCTCAAGGCAAACTATTTGAGAGACCAACTAATAAAAGAATTTCCTGATTGAAGAGTAACTGAGCAGGATTATCCCTTGAAGATTCAGCAATGCAGAAATATGTTGAAACTTATTTTATTTTATATTGCATGTTGCATCACTAGTACATTTAGGAAATAATAATGGCAACTTATACATGCTTCATAGATATTTTTATGCTTTTAATTGGTTGGAATTCTGGTGTCATACATCTATCTATCTTGATACCAGAATTGTTTAATGTGTTCTGTGGTTTCTGCCACTTGCCTCCTACTGTCTTCATAAGGGTGACACCAGAATTCCCTTTATCTGTTAGCAGTGTATTCTCTCACACAAAAGTGGGTTCAGTCTTACAAGTGAGAACACAAGGGACCTAACAGAAACTACCCATTTGCTCAGAAACCTGTCCTTCTGGAAAATTAGTAAATGATATCAGATCATATAAAATTCAGTTTCTAAAATCCCCACACGATCTCTTGAAATTCCCTTTCCAGCTTTATGAATCTAAGCAACAGAACATGTGGGACCCATTACGAACATTCCCAAAAGTTTTGTTATAGTTCCATGAACGTAAATCTGATTGCTTGGCTTTCATGAGAAAGATCATGAAAGAGTTAACCCACAACAGAGATGCATAGTAAGGAAAATATAATTGTCAGCATGTGTGCTTTTGGGCTGCACCATTAATGTTGACCTAAAAGCACATGTGCCATAAGAAAAATGCGACAAAGAAAAAAAGAGACCTAAACTTAGATAACACTCGTGCACATACTCAGCGGCCCAGCTGTGTCCGACTCTTTGCGACCCCCTGGATAGTAGCCTGGCAGGCTCCTCTGTCCATTTTCCAGGATTTTCCAGGCACGAATACTGGAGTGGGTTGTCATTTCCTCCTCCAAGGGATCTTCCTAATCCAGGGATCAAACCTGTGTCTCCTGCATTGGCAGGCGGATTCTTTATCACTGAGCCACCTGCAAAGCACTATATTGCCTGAAATTAAAGAGGGAATAATCCAGGTTAGTATAAATACTAACACGTAAACCATAAATGCTTCCTGAGAATGTTTCCTGTTTCTCACAATACTTGCGAATCACTCACTTTCATTAAGCAGAATTGTTTTTATGGACTGCTGAATTATTCCTTGCAGTACCATATTTTGTTGCTTCTGAGATTGGTTTGGAAGGGAGCAGTCATTATCTTAAATATTACCAGTGTTTATCCAGGTTTCTGTGGTAATTTTGTTGAGATTTTTCAAAAGCTGTTCAAAATATGAATATCCAAGTATGTGCAAAGTACACAATTTTTTTTTTCCTTTTCTCCATGAAGGCTTGCTCTTGGGAGGGCTATTAAAGAAAACTTCTATTAGGGGAAACTTCTCAGTTATCATTTCTCCTATTCACTTTCCAGTTCTGGTATCCATGCTCTTTTGATTTTGAGACTGTTCAACACATCAAGTTGTGGAGAATTACTTTAGCTCTTTAGTTTAAGAGTGGCTCAGAGGTTAAAGCGTCTGCCTGCAATGTGGGAGACCTGGGTCGATCTCTGGGTCAGGAAGATCCGCTGGAGAAGGAAATGGCAATCCACTCCAGTATTCTTGCCTGGAGAATCCCATGGACGGAGGAGCCTGGTGGGCTACAGTCCACAGGGTCACAAAGAGTCGGACACGACTGAGCGACTTCACTAACTTTAACTTTAGTTTGGCTTGGTAGGCATGCAATACCAGAGAATAAATGCAATGATATTGCTACTCCGTCTTAGTTGGGAGAAGTGGTCTGGCCATATCTCCATTAAAATATGGAGAAAGATTTTTGTGTGACATGACCTTGCTAGGTTAGGTATACTTGCTGTGGCATGGTGCTTTACCTAAATGCAAATCCGTTAGTGTCCTGTAGTCTTGTCACTCACTCCAGCCTGGCTCAGATCTGCTCCCAGGGCTCTGGTCTTTCTTGAAGGTCTTTCTTTGTAAGTGAACCTGGAAGCCTTCCTGGTTGGATGATGCTACTATACACTTCTTGTGTGTGTTGTGTGTGTGTGTGTGTGTGTGTGTGTGTGTGTCTTTCCTCTTTCCATGATCCTGGCTGAGGATGCAGATGCACCTCTTTGAGAACTCCTTTGCTTTCTATACCCAAAGACAGAACACAGGATCTTTTTATTTTAATGGTTTAAGAACTAATCATCACAAGGGGGAAATAAATGAGATAATACCATGAACAAACTCCAAGAAGTTGAAAGTATGTAAGAAATCTGATGAAGTTTCTTGGCTCCTGTAGGCCCTTTTGTAATTCTTTATTTTTCTTTGTCCATTTGGAAAACCAATTCTATGACAGCAAGTTTGTATATATCTTATGTACTAAGAAACCAGAAAACAAATCATGATATAGCAAAGGAACAAAAGATGTTGGTTACAGAATACATTTTACTAAAAACAAGCTCAACCAAAGGGCAGAGGGCTCACAGATTTGGCTATCAAATTAATATGTAGAAATCAAGTCTCTGTGTAGTAAGATTTCTTAATTAAAGCAGAGCCTAGAAAATGTAAAACAAAACCCATTTCTTATGAAACTGAGCAGAATGTAACCTCAGTTGGTAGCTAAAAATAAAAAAGGAATGAGGTGATGGCTGAGGGTGTCTTTGTCGATTTCAGTGCCATCATAACTAAGATTTACAAATGCCACATTCCATATTGCCCCAAGGAAACCAGGATTATCATCTCCCTGTCTGTTCCATTGTCCTTCTGACTTGTGTAATTTGTATACTTGTCTACTGTAATTATCTATCCTTTCTCTCCAGCCAGTACAGTTTCAATGGCTCCTGGAAGGAAATATATTTCTCTGTGACTGTCTGGCATGGAGCAGTATGTCCTTAAAGCCTCATGCTGTGCTCTTCCTTAGGAAGAAAACTAATAATGCTAACTATAAAGTCAACTATAGCACAGTAAACCACTGACATTTTATGGTTCTGAGTTTCTATTCTTGGCAGTTGAAATATGCTTGGTAGTTAATTTTACATCAGGCTGCATCCCAAGAGTTTGTGTGTGACAGCTTTAAATAGAGAAAATGAGTATTTTTAAAACAGCCCAGCAACTATTGGTATGAATCAAGTAATTTTGGGATACAAATGGATAGTGAATAAAATCTATTCTATAATTTTGTTGAAACTACCTGCATCTGACATGAAAAGTGGGCACTAAATCTGGAACACGTTTCCTTTGGCTCTGAGGGTGCCAGTGGGACCTTTTCCTCACTAAAGGTTGCACGGCGCTAAGCTTTTCTTTGGATTCCTAAAATCCCCCTACTGCCCACGGTAGTGAAGCAGGAGGAGGCACCAAAGACTGATTTGACTTCCTGATCTGGGTGTAAAAATAGAAGCTAGCCTGTAAGGAGTTGTTTGGATTAAATGAGAAATGTGTATAAAACACACCACGGAGCTGGAGCAGCCTGCTTAACAAATGTCTTAGACATGCTTGTACCAGCTCTGTCCTTGGGCTGTTTATGTAAAGTTTCTAAGTCTCCGTTTCTTCACCTGTAAGGTTTAGAATGTGTGCATCATACTGAATCATTAGGTTTTAAGGACAAAGGGCCACACTGGGTGAAAGTCCTGTCAGTCCTCACCATCTGTTAATTCCTCCAGTGCCAGAGAGTGTAGCTCTTCTGTGCTGGTTCCAGAAATGTTACCATTCAACCATTTCATTGGTAGGATACCAGCAGAAGCAACTTCATTTCATTATGTATTTTCACCTTGTCCTCCTGCCCTTTTTGTCTTACCTCCTTTTTCTACCCCAGGAAACTGCCTAGGGCAGATCTCATTATTTGCATTCAGACATTAGAGACAGTCTCATATTCAGCCATTAGAAAGTCCAGTCTTGTCTAAATGCAAACATCTATCTCTCACTCTGAGAAATTTGTATGCAGGTCTAGAAGCAACAGTTAGAACTGGACATGGAACAATGGACTGGCTCCAAATTGAGAAGGGAATACGTCAAGGCTATATATTGTCACCCTGCTTATTTAACACATACAGAGTACGCATGCAAAGTTCTGAGCTGGACGAAGCATGAGCTGTAATCAAGATTGCTGAGAAACATATCGGTAACCTCAGATATGCAGATGACACCACCCTTATGGCAGAAAACAAAGAGGACTAAAGAGCCTCTTGATGAAGATCAAAGAGGAATGTGAAAAAGCTGGCTTAAAACTCAACATTCAGAAAACTAAGATCATGGCATCCAGTCCCATCACTTCATGGCAAATAGATGGGGAAACAATGGAAACAGTGACAGACTTTACTTTCTTGGGCTCCGAAATCACTGCAGATGGTGACTGCAGCCATGAAATTTAAAGACACTTGCTCCTTGGAAGAAAAACTATGACAAACCTAGATAGCATATTACAAAGCAGAGACATTACTTTGCCAACAAAGGTCCATCTAGTCAAAGCTGTGGTTTTTCCAGTAGTCTTATATGGATGTGAGAGTTGAATGATAAAGAAAGCTGAGCGCTGAAGAATTGATGCTTTTGAACTGTGGTGTTGGAGAAGACTCTTGAGAGTCCCTTGGACTGCAAGGAGATCCAACCAGTCCATTCTGAAGGAGATCAGCCCTGATGTTCATTAGAAGGACTGATGCTGAAGCCGAAGCTTCAATTCTTTGGTCACCCGACACAAAGCTCTTTGGAAAAGACCCTAATGCTAGGAAAGATTGAGGGCAGGAAGAGAAGGGGCAACAGAGGATGAGATGTTGGATGGCGTGATCGACTTGATGGATGTGAGTTTGAGTAAGCTCTGGGAGACTGTGCAGGACAGGGGAGCCTGGTGTGCTGCAGTCCGTGGAGTTGCAAAGAGATGGTACACGACTGAGCAACTGAACAACAACAATCTCTCAGTCAGTTAAAAAGTTTCCCCTTTCACAGCTTGCTCTTGTGAAACCTATAGTAGGCAAGGGGAGCACAGTTTGACCAATAAGGTTATGCTTCCTCAGCTTTCCACAGGTTTATCCCTGTCCTCAAGGCTGTTTGTGCTTCTTCCCCTGTGAGGGGGGTGGATGGGAATGGACTCGGATCTGAAGGGCCAGAGTGCTCCTCCTCTCTCTTCACCCTGGGGAGTTCTTCGGAAGCCTCACCGCAGGGGATCTTCCCTCTGCACTTCCTTGGTGCAGGGGGCCGGGTTTTCTCAGTGATGCCTTTAGGTTCCCCTCAGGTCCAGTCTTTGGGGGTCCTCTGCTCAGAGGTTAAAGCGTCTGCCTCCAATGCGGGAGACCCGGGTTCGATCCCTGGGTTGGGAAGATCCCCTGGAGAAGGAAATGGCAACCCACTCCAGTATTCTTGCTTGGAGAATCTCATGGACTGAGGAGCCTGGTGGGCTGCAGTCCATGGGGTCACAAAGAGTCGGACACGACTGAGTGACTTTACTTACTTACTTACTTACTTACTTACTTACTGCAGCCTCCTTTTGGTGTAGCACCTGCAGCCACTGGTGGATGTGTGCCTGCTCCCGTCAGCGGCTTTGCTCACCCTCAGTCAGGGCCAGCTGACGTCCTCAGGTGAGAGTGGTCATCCCAGCTCTGACCCCCTGGTTCTGCAGAGGATAGCTAGGTTTACTTACTTACTTACTTACTGCAGCCTCCTTTTGGTGTAGCACCTGCAGCCACTGGTGGATGTGTGCCTGCTCCCGTCAGCGGCTTTGCTCACCCTCAGTCAGGGCCAGCTGACGTCCTCAGGTGAGAGTGGTCATCCCAGCTCTGACCCCCTGGTTCTGCAGAGGATAGCTAGGATCTCTCACAAGCTCCTTCCCACATGCTGTGCTGGAGGCCTGTGCTGGAACCCGGGGAGCCTCTTGACCCCGGTGCCGCGTCCCTGTGGTCCTCACCTTCCCGCATAGACTGGTGGAAGGAAGGTGGTAGGGGTTGGCTAATCGGAGATTACAGAGCCACGATAGCTCTGTTTAAGTATACCAACTCTTACTTAACACTCTGAGTTATAATTCTGATTAATGTTCTTCTTTTAAGTTATATAGTTTTCTTAGCAGCTTTATTTGCTCTGGGAGGTCACAATTAGATCTGTTTTGTGCGTATGTCTCCTAGTATGTTTTCAGTGTCCAAAAGGGTGGTATTATATACTTTTTCTCTTTTTCCCCTCAATAGCTTTGTATTGGATTTGAGCTACATCTTTATCGGTTGCTCATATTTATGTGAAACTAATTTTCCTAAGCTTTTAGAAGTTATGGCTCTATTACTCCAGGTAGTTTTCTTAATTTTTAGTGCTCCCTTTAGTTTTCTGTTTTGGAGTGTGAGGGCATATATTCACTTGCTCCTTGAGGTTTCCTGGCTCTGTTTCCCTTTCCCTACTTGCCTGGGTCCTCTCTTCCATGTTTCTACAGTGCCCAGATTTTTACTGAATTTTTACTTTATTCCAAGAAGTTTCTGCCTACTGTGGGACTTTCAGAGGGAAATTTTGGCTGTTTGATCTTGACAATGCACGTGACCCATAACTGCTTCAGTCTTTTTCAGACTTTACTGTAGGGTCTCTTGCAGCAATCATCGGCCATTTTTGTTTTGTGTTTTTTTGTTACACTGCACTGTATCTTTGTTGTAGCACATGGGCTTAGTTGCCCCACGGCTGTGGGATCTTAGTCCCCGACCAGGGATAGAACTTGCATCCTATGTATCGGAAGGCAAATCCTTATTGGAAGGCAGAACCGCTGGACCACCAGGGAAGTTCCCATCCACCGTTGCTGCTACTGCTGCTGCTAAGTCACTTCAGTCGTATCCGACTCTGTGTGACCCCATAGATGGCAGCCCACCAGGCTCCCCTGTCCCTGGGATTCTCCANAGAACTTGCATCCTATGTATCGGAAGGCAAATCCTTATTGGAAGGCAGAACCGCTGGACCACCAGGGAAGTTCCCATCCACCGTTGCTGCTACTGCTGCTGCTAAGTCACTTCAGTCGTATCCGACTCTGTGTGACCCCATAGATGGCAGCCCACCAGGCTCCCCTGTCCCTGGGATTCTCCAGGCAAGAACACTGGAGTGGGTTGCAATTTCCATCTCCAATGCATGAAAGTGAAAAGTGAAAGGGAAGTCTATCAGTCCTGTTGGACTCTTAGCGACCCCATGGACTGCAGCTTACCAGGCTCCTCCGTCCATGGGAGTTTCCAGGCAAGAGTACTGGAGTGGGTTGCCATTGCCTTCTCCATGGATTATAAGAACATTAAAGATACACACACACACACAGAGTTAAATGTGTGAGGCGACACGTATGTTGGGCAGTCATTCCATGATGTCTATGGGCATCAAGTCATCACATTGTAGACCTGAAATACACACAACTGTATCTGTCAATGACTCCTTAGTGAAGCTAGGGTTCTAAAATCAGGACCTGGCACGTTATAGCTGGCAGGTGTGGGAACTCGGGTTCATGTGCAGGCTGTACACACTCTTAATCACAGGTGAGACCTGAAGCAACCAAGCAACTCTCCATTTTTCCTTTTCTGTTTTTCTCTGTTCCCCTTGCCATTTGTGTTTAACAGATTCCCAGTATCGCGTGAGCAGCGTCAATGCAGCAATAATGTTTCCCCATTTAAGGCGGGAGCATGTGACACCAGCAGCCTTCCCAGTCGCCCCTGGGGTGCTGCGTCACACAAAAAGCAAAGAAACACGACATTCCCTGAGACAGAGCCGCCCGACGGCAGTGGGACTATGGTCCACCAGACGTCCCAAGGGGACCCCCAGGGCTAGGAGCCCACGCTGGGCCCCCCGGCTTGAGGCCACACTTGCCTTTCCACCATTCTGAAGGTCCTGGCAGAAGAAAGCCAGGCCATGGAAGGGGGATGGTGAGGCTGGCCCGTGGGACTCAGGGCAGGACTGACTCGAGTCTGTGCTGGGCTCCACGTCCAGTCACCACCCTTGGCGTGTACAAAGGTTTCTGGCAAAAAGCAATGGAGCCAAAGTCACTTAGGATGGCTTTTAAGGAAAAATCCTCACTGAGGTTCACTCAGCAGCAGCCTCGGCCCCTACTGAGACGCAGACTCCTGGTCATCCAAGGCTGTGCCTGCAGCCCACCCGGGCAGGGGAGCCTCCCGGACACAGCGAGGCGTTCTTCTCCCACTGTGAATGAAGGGCTGCACCCCCGTGGATGGACCCGGCTCACCCTCCACTTCTGATGCTGAGGCTCCCGTGACTCCCACGACCGGAGGATCCAGCCTCTCCCGGGCACAGGCCTTGCCCATGTGGCCCCAGCAGGCAGGGTGAGCCCTGTGCGGAGCCTCCCAGCTCGGTGGCCTTGCTGCCCGCATTGGGGCCATGCAGGAGCACCGCGTGTCCACTGAATGAGTGGATGAGGGCCCCTAACAATGACAGTGATGACGACGAGGAGGAAGAGGTGAAGGGGACTGAGATCCAAGTGTCAGTCCCTGATCCAGGCATCTGTGCGTATTAACTCATTTAACCTCTTGACAAGGTTTTGTGTCTGTGTGTGGGGGGCACGGGGTCGGTCCTGCCACTCACGTTCTCACCTTGGAGCTGGCAAGTTCACTCTCAGTGTCCAGGGGCGGCTGCAGCCACTGGCCACAGAGTGGACAGTTTTAACACAAACTCATTCGCCCCCAGTTCTGGAGTCAGAAACCTGTGATCAAGGTGTGAGCAGGGCTGAGCTCCCTCCAGAGGCTCCAGGGGAGGGTCCCTCTGGCCTGGTCCAGCTCTTGGGGGACCCCAGGCCTCCCTGGGCTTGTGGCCACATCGCCCCGACCTCTGCGTCCATCTGCACAAACCTTCTCCCCTGGGTGGCTCTGTGCTTCAGTGCACTCCGTCTTCTCTTCCAAGCACACCTGCCATTGGATTTAGGGTCCACATGCGTCCCGGGTGATCTGGTGCAGAGGTCAGTAACTTATTTCCATCTGCTGAGACTTCTCACCGGAATAAGGTCACCTTTGCAGGCTGCAGAAGCATGGACAACTTTTGGTGCCACCACCAGCCCACCATACTGGTCGTGAAGCCACTGGGCAGAGCCTCACTGGGCTTGGTGCAGGGAGCTTCGAAGAAGCAGGGCTCCAGGACTTCAGCCCTAAGGCTGCCTCGAGAAGACAGTTAGGATCTGGACACTCGGGCACAGGGAACAGATGAGCACAGCTCCAAGGTGTGCTGGTGGGCGTGGGGCTCACCTGCAGGGAGCCTGGAGCCTGGCATCATGGCCCAGGGCCGGGGGAATAACGCGTGGGTTGAGTTGGTCAAGAAGCTTCCAGTTCTGGGTGCTGTTTTCAAATGGGTGGGTCCTGCTCCCCGGGGAATACCTGTACAGTTTTGCTCTTTCATTTTTTAGACCCACAGACACCCTGTTTCTTCTGTCTTCTCCCGCCCAGACACTGATGACATGCAGATCTTGTGGATTCTGTCACCTTATGCTTACTGCTTTATTTGGGGATGTGGGGGTCTTTTGCGGGGGTCTTTTTTGTGGTTTTGTTGCAAAGTTGTCTTGTTCTCCCATCTAGTTGATTGCTCTTTTTACATGAAGATTCTTTGCAAAAGTAGTTTACTATATAAACAGGAAATGATAGCCCTAGTAAAATAACAAATTGGATTCTTTTATGAACAATATGTTATGTTATTCTTCTGTCTTTAAAATCAAGCGTTGTGATTCAATGGAAAGGATGATGTTAAATTATTTATTCCCCAGTTCAATAGCCAGTAAGAACCAATGCCTAAATGTTTCTTTCGTTAAGTCTGTTCTATTATAGAATTATGTAAGTTGTCAAGAGCAGTGCAGGAGCCTGAAGCTAGGAATAGTGGAGCTGTTACCATCCCTAGGCTGGAAGCTACATTAGCAGGCTGTGTGTGTTGGTGGTGGGGGGAGCCTTGAGAGAACCAGTGACTTTCCTTTGAGGGACACAGACAAGTTGAGGTGATTTTCCAAGGAGAGAATGAGGGATGCAATATCCTGACCATATTGTATTCTCTTTTCATTTTCTGCTTGAGCATCCTTATTGGCTGAACACAAATGTATGAGTGCTCGTGGGGTAAGACTAGGGTGAAAGGAGAGATAAGATGCCCGTATTAAACAAATATAAAACAACCAGTATACTATTTGTCTCATTGGATAGAATTGCCCGGGCTAAACTTGAATTTGTGGCTTATCAATATGTCATGTTGATTTAACAATATATCTTCCCACTACTGAAACAGAAATCACTCTTCTTACCTGTATACTTGGCTGTTAACTATTAATAGATGAGGGTGATTTTATATTTTTAGCCCCATCTTCTCTCTCCTTCAAATATTATTCATTAAAAAATTAACCGAGGTATTTGGAAATAAAAGATAAATTCAGAAAACCCAATTATTAGTTTATGAAAATTTTAAAGATCTTTTTATCCACCAATTTATATACATGCTAATTTATGTGCATAGCCAACTATGTCATGAACTTATTCTAGTATTGAAATGATAATACTTTACCCCAGCTCATCTTTGTTGACCATAATGATGATATCAAAAGATCTTTCATCTGTTACCATGATGATTGCTTAAGTATATTATTTCTCAAGATAAGCTGGGTTATGCAGCTGGTACCAGATCGCTCCAGTCTCAGTGGCTTAAAACAGGAATACACCCAGTGAGGCCCAGCAGTAGACCTCTGCTCCTCACAGTTATTCATGGCTCCAGAGTGAAGAGTGCACTGCCATCTCATGCTACTTCCATTTCATAGTGTGTTTATCTCGTTGGCACAGCAGGTGGAGAACTCTGAAGGGCCTTGTGCCAATAATTAAATATTCCTGCCTGGACAAAGGCATGAACACTTCCACTCATAACATTGTCTAGACCCTGCCTGACTCAATGGACATGAGTTTGAGAAAGCTCCGGGAGTTGGTGACGGACAGGGAAGCCTGGTGTGCAGCAGTCCATGGGGTTGCAAAGAGTTGGACACAACTGAGCAACTGAACTGAACTGAATCCCAAGTGTGCCTGGAGGTACAGTATTATGTGTCCAGGAGGAAGACCTGGATACTAGTGAGCATTGATAATGTCTATCAAAGTATGAGGTTCTCTTGTGTTGCAGGAGATCAAGACATCTTGTGAATTGCCACCTTTTTTTTTTTTTTCCATTTCATAGTGTGTTTATCTCGTTGGCACAGCAGGTGGAGAACTCTGAAGGGCCTTGTGCCAATAATTAAATATTCCTGCCTGGACAAAGGCATGAACACTTCCACTCATAACATTGTCTAGACCCTGCCTGACTCAATGGACATGAGTTTGAGAAAGCTCCGGGAGTTGGTGACGGACAGGGAAGCCTGGTGTGCAGCAGTCCATGGGGTTGCAAAGAGTTGGACACAACTGAGCAACTGAACTGAACTGAATCCCAAGTGTGCCTGGAGGTACAGTATTATGTGTCCAGGAGGAAGACCTGGATACTAGTGAGCATTGATAATGTCTATCAAAGTATGAGGTTCTCTTGTGTTGCAGGAGATCAAGACATCTTGTGAATTGCCATTTTTTTTTTTTTTTGTACATTCTCTTTGGATACTCAGCCTCTAATCTTAACCCTTTAACACCTGGTACCAAATTTCTTTCTTCCCCAGGTCAGCTATGGTGGAGCTTTAGTCAGAGAGCATCCTAAATTCTGAATCTGTCTTAAGATGATCACATACGTCAACGTGAAGGCTAAACTTGAAACAGACTACAAAAGACAAGGACTCCTTTACTCTAAACACATAAGTGAGGTTTGAATGAAAATGACTGTGAAGTACAGAATCTAGCAACTATGAGAGATGTCACCCAGAAGATGAGGATGATTTAGAGATGCCACGTGTTGCTCTTCTTCATAGAAGACACAGAGGACCTTCCAAAGTATGCCTTCAATACACACACCCCTAAGAGGAGGAGGAGGGGGAGGAGGAGGAGGAGAGATGCATGCTCAATCATGTCTGACTCTCTTTGTGACCCCATGGACTGCAGCCCACCAGGTTCATCTTTCCGTGGAATTTTCCAGCAAGAATACTGAAGTGGGTTGCCATTTCCTTCTCCAGGGCATCTTCCCGACCCAGGGATGGAACCCGCAACTCCTGTGTCACTTCATTGGCAGGTGAATTCTTTACCACCGCACCACCTGGGAAGCCCCTTATGCGCACCCCTAAACGATCTCCAAATTACAGACAATGGGCTGTTGTTAACTTCAGTTTCTTTGAGTCATCACTATGCTTCTCAGTATGAAGAAAATTAGATCCTCAGGGAACTTTGACTATGTTTCTGAAATAATTTGTATATTGATTGGGAGAATTGGTTACTGTATTATTCCAAGTTCCTTTCATCATTTTTATTATTGCCTAGGCTGTGAAAATATTAATATGAAGGGACATGAAGATTAATATGTATAAATATATTTAATATATTGTTTATTATGTAGAAGTCAATACTAAATTGGATTTTTTGGTACAGAATCAATGCTTGGAAAGATTCAAAAATTTTAGGTCAAAAGGTGAAAATCCTCCTCTTCATTCCACTGAGCAGGGATACTAATTCCTAGGAAACCTTTTGGTGATAAGACATTTCCAAAGTGTTAATTAAGGAGCAGGCCTGTCCAAGTAAGTTCTTTGATTTTTAGTTGTATTGGAAACATCACAAACTATCTTGATGAAAACAACTTTCTTTTGCTTCCCCAACAGAGTTCTTAGATTTCTGACTTGGCAAAGTGCAATCATTTTCATTACTTTCAGATCATTATTTATATAATTCTGTGCTAGCTTTCCAGCATTTCTTGCCTAATGGTTCTTAAGTCAACAATCTGAGCAATTTGGGGAGATATTGTGTCAGTGTTGTGTGGTGAGGAATTAAGCTTTGATGAAGACCATTCCACTCTGTATTTTTACAGTGCATGGACAGAGAGAGTGGAATGGTCACTACTAGGGTGAAAATCAGAAATTTTATCTATAGGAGCTCTAGATATGCACTTGATGAGAAAAACCCAGCAACAAAATCAACATAAAGGAAATGCTGTCTTTCTAAGCTTGCTTTCAATTTCATTTTACTTTTGAAATATTAGATTTCAAAAATAATATTTTCTTATTATTAAAAAGTTAAGTGCTATGAAAATATTTAACAGTAAGTGAAATTCCCGTACCACCTCATCCTTCAGAATTAACTGTCATTAATTGTTTGTCTATATTCTTTATACTCTTCCAGAATTTAGTTTTTATTTTTCATGAGATTCTTCTCTTCTTCTTCCTCTTCCCTCTCCTCTGATGTCCTCCTCTCCTCCTCTTTTTCCTCTTCCTCCTCCTCTTCATTCTCCTCTCCTTACTCCTATTCCCTATGTCCACCATTCTCATTCCCCACTCCTCTTCTCTTTCTGTGCTCTGAATTAATACCTGTAATATTGCTGGTTCAAAGATTCTGAACTTTCAGAATTTTAGTAGATTGTCGGTAAATGTTTTTCCAATTGATATATTATCAATTATTCTGCCGAGTAAAGTTGTATTCATTAATACTGTCTATAATCTATCATTGGTTTTTATTAATCTTTGTTAATTCCGTTTTACTTTAAATTTCTTTGTTAGGTTCAGCTCTGTTTTATAAGTTTATTGGCCCGCAGAATTTTTTCTACAAGTTGCCTGTTGATATGTATCTTTTCCCTATTTGGTTATTTGTCTTTTTAAATACAGACTTCTATGTAATGTTAATAGGCTTCCTAGGTGGCGCTAGTGGTAAAGAATCTGCCTGCCAGTGTAGGACACAGATTCAATCCCTGGGTCAGGAAGATCCCCTGGAGTAGGGAATGGCAACCCATTCCAGTAATCTCAAAGATTCTGAACTTTCAGAATTTTAGTAGATTGTCGGTAAATGTTTTTCCAATTGATATATTATCAATTATTCTGCCGAGTAAAGTTGTATTCATTAATACTGTCTATAATCTATCATTGGTTTTTATTAATCTTTGTTAATTCCGTTTTACTTTAAATTTCTTTGTTAGGTTCAGCTCTGTTTTATAAGTTTATTGGCCCGCAGAATTTTTTCTACAAGTTGCCTGTTGATATGTATCTTTTCCCTATTTGGTTATTTGTCTTTTTAAATACAGACTTCTATATATATATATATAAATTTGTTACTTAATATATTAACAAATAGATTATTATAGATCATATATATCATATTAATCTAATATATGGTATATTAACATACATGATATATAAAATGTTACATATATTAATATATATTAGAGATGTTAGACTTTTGTCTTTTCTATGTGTTGTCTGTACTTTTCTCTGATCACTCTGTCTTCTTTGTTTTGTTATGGTATATTTTGCCTTGCAGAAGTTTCAAATTTTCAGGTGAACATATGTGTCTATTATTTTATTGCTTCTAGATATCATATCATGCTTGGACATACCTCCTGAATTCTAAGTTTATGACACATATTAGCCATTGCTTCCTTTAGTTTTTTTGTGAATTTACTTTTTTGCCTTGTGTGTAAATTATGGAGATAAGTCATGGATTCACTTTTCCAATTTGCTGTCCTTTTCCACATGACTGGTTCATTGTACAAGCCTCTTCTTTCAGTAGTCCATTTTTCTCTCTACTAATTTGAAATACCATCCTTATCAAATACATTTACATATACTTGAGTCTATTTTCTTTTATTCTGTCTATTCTGTGCTGATCCTGGGATGTTTTATTATTGTAGCTTGAATATATTTGAATATTTAAAGGACCTTCCATTTTCCTTTGTTCAAGTTATAGACCCAAATTTAAAAGTACAATGGGAATATTGATTTTTATAACACTGATTTATAGATTACTTTGATAAAAAGATACCTTTAAGTAAGTGAATCTTTTTACCCCCAAACAAAATGAAACTCATTTTTCAAGTCTTCTTTTATGGCCTTCATTGGAATTTTATACTCTTTTTCTCATCAGTTCAGTTCAATTCAGTTGCTCAGTCACGTCTGACTCTCAGCGACCCCATGGACTGCAGCATGCCAGGCCCCCCTGTCCATCACCAACTCCCGGAGTTCACTCAAACTCATGTCCACTGAGTCTGTGATACCATCCAACCATCTCATCCTCTGTCATCCCCTTCTCCTCCTGCCCTCAATCTTTCCCAGTATCAGGGTCTTTTCAAATTAGTTAGCTCTTCGCATCAGGTGGGCAAAGTATTGGAGTTTCAGCTTCAACATCACTCCTTCCAATAAACATTCAGGACTGATTTCCTTTAGGATGGACTAGTTGGATCTCCTTGCAGTCCAAGGGACACTCAAGAGTCTTCTCTTCAAAAGCATCAACTCTTCAGTGCTCAGTCACAGTCCAACTCTCACATCCATACATGACTCCTGGAAAAACCATAGTTTTGACTAGACTGACCTTTGTTGGCAAAGTAATGTCTCTGCTTTTTAATATGCTGTCTAGGTTGGTCATAACTTTTCTTCCGAGGAGTAACTGTCTTTTCATTTCACAACTGCAGTCAACATCTGCAGTGATTTTGGAGCCCCCCAAAATAAATTCTGTCACTGTTTCTACTGTTTCCCCGTCTATTTGCCATGAAGTGATGGGACCAGATGCCATGATCTTAGTTTTCTGAACGTTGAGTTTTAAGCCAATTTTTTCACTATCCTCTTTCACTTTCAAGAGGCTCTTTAGTTCTTCTTGACTTTCTGCCATAAGTATGGTATCATCGCATATATGAGGTTATTGATATTTCCCCCAGCAATCTTGATTCCAGTTTGTGCTTCATCCAGAAAAATCCAACAGAAAATTGGATTAATGATTTACTGAACATGACCCCACCCATCAGAACAAGACCCAATTTCCACCTCAGTCAGTCTCTCCCATCAGGAAGCTTCTATAAGCCTCTTAGCCTTATCCATCAGAGGGCAGACAGACTGAAAACCACAATCACAGAAAACTAACCAATCTGATCACATGGACAGCCTTGTCTAACTCAATGAAACAATGAGCCATGCTGTGTAGGGCCACCCAAAATGGACAGGTCATGGTGGAGAGGTCTGACAAAACGTGGTCCAGTGGAGAAGGGAATAGCAAACCCCTTTAGTATTCTTGCTTTGAGAACTCCATGAACAGTATGAAAAAGCAAAAAGATAGGACACTAAAAGATGAACTCCCCTGGACAGTAGGTGCCCAATATGCTACTGGAGATCAGTGGAGAACTAACTGCAGAAAGAATGAAGAGATGGAGCCAAAGTAAAAACACTCAGTTTTGGATGTGACTGGTGATGGAAGTAAAGTCTGATGCTATAAAGAGCAATACTGCATGGGAACCTGTAATTCATGGTCCATGAATCAAGGTAAATTGGAAGTGGTCAAACAGGAGATGGCAAGAGTGAACATCAATATTTTAGGAATCTGTGAACTTAAATGGACTGGAATAGGTGAATTTAACTCAGATGACCATTATATCTACTACTGTAGGCGAGAATTCCTTAGAAGAAATGGAGTAGCCATCATAATCAACAAACAGTCTGAAATGCAGTACTTAAATGCAATCTCAAAAACGACAGAATGATCTCTGTTCGTTTCCAAGGCAAACCATTCAATATCACAGTAATCCAAGTCTATGCCCTGACCAATAATACTGAAGAAGCTGAAGTTGAATGGGTCTAGGAAGACCTACAAGACCTTCTAGGACTAACATCCAAAAAAGATGTCCTTTCATTATAGGAGACTGGAATGCAAAAGTAGGAGTCAAGAAATACCTGGAGTAATTGGCAAATTGGCCTGTGTGTACAGAATGAAGCAGGGCAAAGGCTAGCAGAGGTTTGCCAAGAGAACGCATTGGTGATGGCAAACACCCTCTTCCAACAACACAAAAGAAGTCTCTACACATGGACATCACCAGATGGTCAACACCAAAATCAGATTGATTATATTGTTTGCAGCCAAAGATAGAGAAGCTCTATACAGTCAGCAAAAACAAGACTGGGAGCAGACTGTGGCTCAGATCATGAACTCCTTATTGCCAAATTTAGACTTAAATTGAAGAAAGTAGGGAAAACCGCTAGACCATTCAGGTATGACCTAAATCTAATCCTTTATGATTATACAGTGGGAGTGATAAATAGATTCAAGGGATTAAATCTGATAGACAGAGTGCCTGGAGAACTATGGATGGAGGTTCATGACATTGTTCAGGAGGCAATAATCAAGACCTTCCCTAAGAAAAAGAAATGCAAAAAGGCAAAATGGTTGTCTAAGGGGGCCTTACAAACAGCTATGAAACGAAGAGAAGTGAAAAGCAAAGGAGAAAAGGAAAAATATACCTATTTGAATGCAGAATTCCGAAGAATAGCAAGGAGAGACAAGAAAGCCTTCCTCAGTGATCAATGGAAAGAAACAGAGGAAAACAATGGAATGGGAAAGACTAGAGATCTCTTCAAGAAAATTAGAGATACCAAGGGAATATTTCATGCAAAGATGGGCACAATAAAGGACAGAAATTGTATGGACCTAACAGAAGCAGAAGATATAAAGAGGTGGCAAGAATACACAGAAGAACTGTACAGAAACGATCTTCATGACCAACATAATCACAATGGTGTCATCAGTCACCTAGAGCCAGACATCCTGGAATGTGAAGTCAAGTGGGCCTTAGGAAGCATCACTACAAACAAAGCTAGTGGAGGTAATGGAATTCCAGTTGAGCTATTTCAAGTCCTAAAAGATGATGCCCTAAAAGCACTGCACTCAATATGCCAGCAAATTTGAAACCTCAGCAGTGGCCACAGGACTGGGAAAGGTCTGTTTTCATTCCAATCCCAAAGAAAGGCAATGCCAAAGAATGCTCAAACTACCACATAATTGCACTCATCTCACATGCTAGCAAAGTAATGCTTAAAATTCTCCGAACCAGGCTTCAACAATATGTGAAACCATGAACTTCCAGATGTTCAAGCTGATTTTAGAAAAGGCAGAGGAACTAGAAATCAAATTGCCAACATCCGTTGGATCATCAAAAGAGCAAGAGAGTTCCATAAAAACATCTATTTCTGCTTTATTGACTATGCCAAAGCCTTTGACTGTGTGGGTTACAACAAACTGTGGAAAATTCTTCAAGAGATGGGAATACCAGACCACCTGACCCGCCTCCTGAGTATACAGGTCAAGGCGCAACATTTAGAACTGGACATGAAACAACAGACTGGTTCCAAATCAGGAAAGGAGTACATCAAGGCTGTATACTGTCACCCTGCTTATTTAACTTTTTCTCATAGGGATTATGTATTTCTGATCAATATTCCCAGGATATTTTGTATTTTTTGTTTCTATTATACATATTTTCATTATGTTTTATAAGAATATATCAAATTATTGATTTTTGTATATTAATTTTTAATCCAGCTTTATGCTGAATATTTTGTTTCCTGCTAGTACTTTTAAAGTTGCTTCCCTTTCACTTTCCAAAGAGACAAATACCTGTAAATAGTAATGACTTGCCTTTTTTTTTTTCTATTATTGAATCTTAGTCCAGTGCTCTGTTTTCAGAGTTTTTCCAGTGCAAATTACAGTTGTGGTAATGTTAGGCATCTTTTCACCCTGCTGCTTACTTTAATATTTCTGTTTCTAGTACCTAAAGTAAGCATAATGCTGTCTTTTGAGTTGTATGTGTATCATGTTAATTAAATAACTATGAATGTTTACTTTATTGAATTTTTTTAATACAAAAGTGATCGATTTAAATCCAACTTTTATAAATAATTAAATTGTATCCCATTCCTTTTTGCTATCACTTAGATAAGGGCTTCCCTCATGGCTTAGCTGGTAAATAATCTGCCTGGAATGTGGGAAACCTGGGTTCGAGCCCTGGGTTGGGAAGATCCCCTGCAGAAGGGAAAGGCTACCCGCTCCAGTATTCTGGCCTAGAGAATTCCATGGACTGTACAAAGAGTCGGACATGACTGAAAACTTTCACTCACTCACTAGATGAGTGTATGGTGAACATTATTAATAGAATTCTTAATATTGATCCATTCCTGCCCTTCTGGAATGGCTATAACTAGATAAGTGAAATTAACCTATATTTTCTTTTTTAAAGGTATGTTTGTATGATTGCAGTAGCAATGCTATCTAATTTTATAAATGATCTGGGAAGCATTTCTCTTTTTTTTCTACTGCATTCCAATGTAGCTTAAATAGGAATTTTATTTCTTAGAAATTTGAAGCAATTTATTTTTGAAATTATTGGGCCTTGGTCACATTTAGGGAAGTAGCTCTATAAAATCAAAATAACTGGTAATCATGGACTACGTTTCATCAAGAGGCTTTTTTAGTTCCTCTTTATTTTCTGCCATAAGGGTGGTGTCATCTGCATATCTGAGGTTATTGATATTTCTTCCAGCAATCTTGATTCCAGCTTGTGCTTCTTCCAATCCAGTGTTTCTCATGATGTACTCTGCATATAAGTTAAATAAGCAGGGTGACAATATACAGCCTTGACGCACTCCTTTTCCTATTTGGAACCAGTCTGTTGCTCCATGTCCAGTTCTAACTGTTGCTTCCTGACCTGCATACAGATTTCCTTGGAGGCAGGTCAGGTGGTCTGGTATTCCCATCTCGAATTTTCCACAGTTTATTGTGATCCACATAGTCAAAGGCTTTGGAATAGTCAATAAAGCAGAAATAGATGTTTTTCTGGAACTCTCTTGCTTTTTCCATGATCCAGTGGATGTTGGCAATTTGATCTCTGGTTCTTCTGCCTTTTCTAAAACCAGCTTGAACATCAGGAAGTTCATGGTTCACATATTGCTGAATCAGAAATAGATGTTTTTCTGGAACTCTCTTGCTTTTTCCATGATCCAGCGGATGTTGGCAATTTGATCTCTGGTTCTTCTGCCTTTTCTAAAACCAGCTTGAACATCAGGAAGTTCATGGTTCACATATTGCTGAAGCTTGGGTTGGAGAATTTTGAGCATTACTTTAATAGCATGTGAGATGAATGCAATTGTGCAGTAGTTTGAGCATTCTTTGGCATTGCCTTTCTTTGAGATTGGAATAAAAACTGACATTTCCCAGTCCTGTGGCCACTGCTGAGTTTTCCAAATTTGCTGGCATATTGAGTGCAGCACTTTTACAGCATCATGTTTCAGGATTTGAAACAGCTCAACTGGAATTCCATCACCTCCACTAGCTTTGTTTGTAATGATGCTTTCTAAGGCCCACTTGACTTCACATTCCAGGATGTCTGGCTCTAGATGAGTGATCACACCATCTTGATTATCCAGGTCATGAAGGTCGTTTTTGTACAGTTCCTCTGTGTATTCTTGCCACCTCTTCTTAATACCTTCTGCTTCTGTCAGGTCCATACCTTTAGATTAGTCAACACATCATCATGATTATCTGGGTCATGAAGATCTTTTTTGTACAGTTCTTCCGTGTATTCTTGCCACCTCTTCTTAATATCTTCTGCTTCTGTTAGGTCCAGACCATTTCTGTCCTTTATCGAGCCCATCCTTGCATGAAATGTTCTCTTGGTATCTCTAATTTTCTTGAAGAGATCTCTAGTCTTTTCCATTCTGTTCTTATCCTCTATTTCTTTGCATTGATCACTGAAGAAGGCTTTATTATCTCTTCTTGCTATTCTTTGGAACTCTGCATTCAGATGCTTATATCTTTCCTTTTCTCCTTTGCTTTTTGCTTCTCTTCTTTTCACAGCTATTTGTAAGGCCTTCCCAGACAGCCATTTTGCTTTTTTGCATTTCTTTTCCATGGGGATGGTCTTGATCCCTGTCTCCTGTACAATGTCACAAGCCTCATTCCATAGTTCATCAAGCACTCTCTCTATCAGATCTAGGCCCTTAAATCTATATCTCACTTCCACTGTATAATCATAAGGAATTTGATTTAGGTCATACTTGAACGGTCTAGCGGTTTTCCCTACTTTCTTCAATTTGAGTCTGAATTTGGCAATCAGGAGTTCATGATCTGAGCCACAGTCAGCTCCCGGTCTTGTTTTTGTTGACTGTATAGAGCTTCTCCATCTTTGGCTGCAAAGAATATAATCAGGCTGGTTTCGGTGTTGACCATCTGATGATGTCCATGTGTAGAGTCTCCTCTTGTGTTGTTGGAAGAGGGTGTTTGCTATGACCAGTGCATTTTCTTGGCAGAAAGTGAAGAGGAACTAAAAAGCCTCTTGATGAAAGTGGAAGAGGAGAGTGAAAAAGTTGGCTTAAAGCTCAACATTCAGAACACGAAGATCACGGCATCCGGTCCCATCACTTCATGGGAAATAGATGGGGAAACAGTGTCAGGCTTTATTTTTGGGGGCTCCAAAATCACTTCAGATGTTGACTGCAGCCATGAAATTAAAAGATGCTTAGTCTTTGGAAGAAAAGCTATGACCAACCTAGATAGCGTATTCAAAAGCAGAGACATTACTTTGCCGACTAAGGTCCATCTAGTCAAGTCTATGGTTTTTCCAGTAGTCATGTATGGATGTGAGAGTTGGACTGTGAAGTGAGCTGAGCACCGAAGAATTGATGCTTTTTGAACTGTGGTGTTGGAGAAGACTCTTGAGAGTCCCTTGGACTGCAAGAGATCCAACCAGTCCATTCTGAAGGAGATCAACCCTAGGATTTCTTTGGAAGTAATGATGGTAAAGCTGAAACTCCAGTACTTTGGCCACCTCATGCGAAGAGTTGACTCATTGGAAAAGACTCTGATGCTGGGAGGGATTAGGGGCAGGAGGTGGGGACGACAGAGGATGAGATGGCTGGATGGCATCACTGATTCAATGGACATGAATCTGAGTGAACTCCAGGAGTTGGTGATTGACAGGGAGGCCCGACGTGCTCCGGATTCATGGGGTCACAAAGAGTCGGACACGACTGAGCGACTGAACTGATGGACTACGTTAAATAATCTTTTAATTTCTTCTTGGACTTATCTTCATGATTTTTGTTAGTTTTTAATGGATTTGACCTGTCCATTTTATTTTGAGTTATTTCCTTGTGAAAGTCAGAAAACTGCTGTGGTAACAGGTTACATGTGCAAGACTGGCAATTGGGAAAATGTGGTAGTAGAAATATGTAAATGTTGTCCTAATTTTCATTGTGAAGATGGAAGCAAAATTATAGTCAAGAGTGAAGATGCAAGAGATGTTAAGAGTTTGAGGAGAAATGAGAAAAAGTAAAATGAATTTCTAGTAGAGTCGAAAATGAATAGGCTATAGCAGTGTAGGATGATAGTAAGAGAGCATTAGCGGATTGTTTAAGGCTTATGATCATGAATTCAAAGTAACGCCAATTGAGGGTTATGTGGGTTTTTTAAAAGCCATATCCAGCTGCAGAGGTGCAGACATGTGGTGGTTGAAAGGTTAGATTTAACCAGGTTTAGACATTTCCTAAGTATTTATAATGATGCAGGAGAAGGACGAGAGAGCTAAGGATTATGAAAGTAAAGCTAGTTAAAGAAGGGAGAGAAATAACAATAAGGTGAGATACAGTGGAAACTGCTAAGACTGGAGTCCTAGAGGGGCCGACGGATTGTTGCAGTTTGTGAGCCAGATCGAGTGAAAAGAACAAAAGAAGGTGGTTATCCAATAGTAAAATAGGTGAATAATGAATATGGAGAGGCTAAAGTTATAATAACATCTATGTTATTATGTTATGTTTTATGATAATAAAATCTATGGAAGTAGATGGCTAAAACAATGTGGAAAACAGTATCACCAGAGGAGAGAGGTTCAGGGAACTGAGAAGCTTGGGACTTGAAAAGATTATCTACATGTATGTTGAACTCTCCAAAAATTAAGAAAGGTGTAGTCTGGAGAGAAGGACAATGAGCCAGATGGGAAAGTCTTTGAGATACAAGAGGGAATGATGTAGTGGAAGATCTGTAGACAGAGCAGAAGTGAGCGGTAGGAGATAATATTATCTGATGTCATGAAACATACAGCTGAAGGTTTCTAGATAGAAGTGAGAAAGGAGTAAGCAACAGAGAGGCTATCCACCTCAGTCCCATGCTCAGGGACTTAAGGACTGAGGGAGAAAATCAGTTTTTTCCTGCACAGTCATGACAAAGGGCTCTGCAGGAAGCAATGCCTTCAGGGCAATGCTGACTGTGCTGTGTGTGCGCATGCTCAGTTGTGTCCAACTCTGTGACCCCGTGGGCTATATATAGCCTGCCAGGCTCCTCTGTCCATGGACTTCTCCAGGTAAAAATACTGGAGTGGGTTGCCATTTCCTCCTCCAAGGGATCTTCCTGACTTAGAGACGGAACCTGTGTCTCCTGTGGCTCTTGCATTCTCAGGTGGATTCTTTAATGCTGAGGCACAGGGGAAGCCTAGGACAATGCCAGATTTCCTTTGGAGTAAGAAGATAAGAGAATCGGAGAAGGGGCTGGGGATGTTTGGGATCGTGCCAATAATAGAGTCCCAGAAGAGAATAGATGAGGAGCTAGCAGAACCTTACGAGGTTTCAAAGGTAGGAGATGAGGGTGTGCCTAGCCATCTGGGGCTGCAGAGATAACATATACAAGGCTAAAGGCTATAGTGAGATTCACCCTTATTATATGCTTCAAGGCAGAAAATGGTAGCAGCTTGAGTGTTTTGGGCAGGAACAATTGGGTGCTTGAAGCTCCTCTTGATCCTGTTGACAAAGGCAATAGGAAATAAGGAAGTGGATCTTTTGCCCTATATCATAGGGTTGCATTCCCCTGAACAAGAGCACAGTCTGTTCTTGATGGGAGAGGCTCTGCTTTGAACTTTGAATCTAAGTGGAATTGGGATTCTGGGGGAGCTTGTTGTTATTTAATGTTGAAAGACAGCCACACCCCGACCCCAGCATCACTGGTAATCTAGGTCTCAGGCTCTGTGAAAAGCCCTCCTTGATGCCTGATGTGGGGATAGGGTCATAAATGACTCTTGATCCTCTGTTTTTCAGAGAGTAGGTAAGCTCTTCATCATGCTTATATAGGCATTGTTCAAATTGTCCCCTGAAGACTTAAATGGAAGGTAAGATTTCATGTGTGTGTGTGGTGGGGTGGGTGGAGGGCAGTGATGTGTGAGCTCAGATAGCAGGCAGTCTGTAGCTTTAGTTCAGATATGTTGTTTCTACATACTTTCCAGAAATGATAAATCATCTGTCTTTAGACATCTTTCATTCTGGGTGTGTATGTGTGGGTGTGAGGTTGGGATAATATATGAGAAAGAGGTACTACCTTCTAATTTTGTTTTAAAGATCATAATGATGGATTTTCCCAGTTAAGTTCATACAAAATAAAGATGGCACATGGCCCGTTACCATCTTCAACCTTGTCTCTTTGTCCTTGGATGTACAGATAATACTCAGGTGGATGCTTTTTTTTTTCCTTCAAGGTTTAACCTGACACTGGTATTTACCCTTTTTACTTAAGGGATGTTATCTTGTAAAACAAAAACAACTGATCAAGATTATGGAGATGGATTTCAGTTCTCAACATTTCCCTGTGGTTGTGTCCAAATTTCACTGTTTGTGGAAGTGTAGATATTATTGGAAGTCTTTATTTTAGATTGTGGTAGTACCCTAGTATTATTGTGGATGAGATTTTTGTAACTAACTCAGGTTCATTTTTTTTTTTAATAGACTTCAAGGAGGGTGGTTCTATACACATTTTCTCGTGTGCCATGTTCTAGCAAGTCCTTGCTTGTGTGTCTTGTTCCTAACTACATAACAGTGTTGTCATTTCAAAGGCTTTCATTTATGTCACTAGAGTATGTGTTGACTAAAATAATTATATCAGTGTCGGTGAAGAACATGAATAACTAGGTGATATTGATGTTTGCACCTATTTGTGCTGCACCACATTTTTAATTGAAGTTCAAAACCTTTTAGTGCATAGCATCATGAATACTGTGACTGATTTGAAATATTGAAAATATTTTGAGGGTAAAATATTTTGCAGTTTTATTTGTTTTCTGCTGCTGTGTAACAAATGACTACAAGAAGCTTGAAATAATGTAATACTTTACCATTTACCGTATAATAGCTTAGCATTCTGTGGGTTAGAAGTCCAGTATGGAATGCCTGGATTCTGTGCTTAGAGTATCACACAGTGTTGGCCTGAATGAGTTATCTTCTGGAGACTCTGGAAAAATCTGTTTCTAAACTCATTTTTGTTGCTTTTTTTTTTTTTTTTTAGACTGTGCTATGGGGCTTGTAGAATCTTAGTTCCCTGACCAGGGATCAAACCCAGGCTTCCTACAGTTGGAACGTAGAGTCCTAACCATTGGACTGCCAGGGAAATCCTGGCAGAATTCTGTTCCTTGCAATTGTAGACTTGAGGTCCTCTTTTCTTTGCTGGCTATCAGCTAGGGGCTGCTCTTAGTTCCCGTGGACTACCTCTTTCATCTTCAAAGCCAAACGTGGTAGGTGGAATAATGTGCTCTACCCTCGTACCCAGCCCCAAAGATCTCCATATCCTAATCCCTGAAACTTGTGAATATGTTACCTTATAGACAAAAGGAACTATGCAGATGTGATTAAATGAAGGTCTTGAGATGGGAGATTATCCTCAATTGTCTGGGTAAATTTGAGTAATCACAAAGGTCCTAACAGGAGAGAAGGCAATCAGAAGGCAGAGGCAGAGACAGGAGTGATGCAGCCAGGAACCAAGGGATGCTGAAGCCTCTAGAAGCTAGAAGACAAGGGACAAATTCTCCCTTGGAACAGACCAGCTGCTGTTCAAGCCTCTTCAGGCTTATCCTAGATTTCTGACCTCCAGAATGAATATAAGAGAATAGATGTGCATTGTTCTAAGTCTAAATTTCTCATGATTTGTTACAGCAGCAGTAAGAAATGAATAAAACCTGCAACGGGAAATTTCTCCTTATTCACTCTCACGCACAATTTGAAGTTCTTTAACTTCCTCTTCTGATACCAGTGGATGAAAACTCTAGTTGTAAAAGGGCTTCATATGATTAGATCCAACCCACCCATATAATCTCTTAAATTTAAGGTCAACTTATTTGGGACCTTAATTATCTGCAAAATCCCTTCAGAGCAGAATTTAGATTAGTGTTTGATTGAATAACTGGGAAAGGATGTGTGCACACCAAATGCCAGGAATCTTGGGGGACTGTCTTAGAGTTCTGCCTACCACAGAGATTAAAAACGTTAAAATATTTGAAGTATTTAAAGTATTTGAATCCTTCTCAGAATCTGTCTTTTCTTACTTTTTTTTTTTTTTTCCTGATCACAAAGCCTATTGCTTTACAATGCAATAGTATTTTATAAAAAGTTTCCATGGCACTAATTTAGTCAAAGGACACATGCAATTAATTTACTTTGGAGACCTGCCTCTGGAATGTTTCATGACTCTTTCCCTCAGGGCAGAACTCTTGATTCCTTGATGTGTTTTTCTACTCTAGTCATTATTTAAATTTCTGAGTTACTACAACCTGTAATCTCTACTTCCTTGATTTATTTAAGTTTCTAATGAAGTACATAGTGTGTTGTTGATGTTTATTGAATGAATAGCAGTCTCTGTTCCACTTTGTCTTGTGGCTATTTAGTGGGGTGTTTTGGCCTTTTCACAGTCATTTTAACTCTCAGCTATCTCAGGCAAATAGAATTCTTCCTCTCTGCTTCTATCACTTATCTATCCTAAATAATTTTTTTCTAATTATCTTAAAAATTAAATTTCTTTTTTGGTTTGTGATTGTTAAAAGCACTCTTTCATCTTCTTTGTTTACTATTTTGCATTTTTTCCTATTCCAATGAACTTTTGTGAATGGCAGGGAGTGTCTAATGAGAGGAAAATTACCTTCATTAGATGTTCCATCATAATTTATAAACAATGTTTATCTCATAAACTAACATTTTATTAGGAAAAATAAAATCTTGTGCCCTATGCAAAGTTAAAAATGAATTACACTTCTTTAAGGGACTCTGTTTTTATAAATATCTTCTTAATAGTCACTGTATAGTATTTTCAGTTTTCCACCTGGGACCAATGGAGGGACTCAAGTTAAAAGAAAAACATCATAAGGTTTTCTGAATGTGCCAGATGCTTTCCTTTAAACTTCTTCAATATTTCATGAGGAGGAAAATTTCACAAAAAATATGACATTGATTTGTCAGCTCTGTCTGGGGCCTAAAAACATGAAGATTAAGAATAGAAATGTCTGAGTGATAGAATATAATGAGGAGGTTTACTTAAATTAGTTCCCTCTACCCAGGCCATCAGTGATCCTGCTCTGATGGGGTACTTAAGCAAAAACACATTTCATTTAATGTGAAACCTAATCTTGCTAATTCACCAAAAGAAAATGTCAGATTAGTGGCTAATTTGCTTTCATCAAAATGTTTATTAGAACCTCATTATATCAGCATATATGTAGCAAATATCATGGTTTCTGTATTTTTTAACATCCCAGTAGTCCATCCTTGCATATCTCACCAGTTATACTAATAGATAAATGATAGATAGTGTGAATTTCCATTTTACACATTTGAGAATTTTTAGTACTAAATCTGTAACTGAATAAGAAAATATATAAAGAAAAAGCTACTTTGTTATTGGTGGTTAGCTTTCTAAGTATTTTTATAAATCATATTTTGAGAGAATTCTGGGTCACTTGGTTGCAATGTATGTATTGAATTAATTCTTTATTACCACAATGATGCGCATAAATACTCTAGCATTTCACGACTTATACAACAAGATGGAATTATTCTCATCTCAAATTTTATATTTGACTGCAGAGAGATCTAGCCCAGAACAGCTGGGCAACTCTTCTTAAGGCGCTGATTGCAGTTATATCAGTTTTATGTGCCTTTCACTGTTCTTGGACCAGTTTCTGCTCAGAGCACTTTCCTGTGGCAAAGAGCAGAAACTCTACAAGCATCATCCTCTGAGGTTCCTTTGGTCAAGGTCAGTCTCATGGCCAAGCCTGGAATCCATGGATATAACAAACCCATGGAGGAGTGGGAAGGACAGGAGTGAATATTTATTGAAGAGTAATCCAAACTATCTTGTAATTTGTTATTCTTGTGAGATGGAAAGGATCCCTATTTGTGAAATCATATGCAGATATGCTGAATCACTAAATATTATCCCTTCTTTTTCATGGCATTCAATAAGCTTAAGCGTAAATTTAAGTATACATTTTCAAGTCCTTATTTTAGGACCTGAGATAAACTTTTTAGCAGCTATTTGCTTCATTTTTGTTTATTTACAGATGTAGGTATATCTGGTGGCTCAATAGAGCCCATTTTTTTTTTTTTTTTTTTTTTTTTGCCTGTTTTTTCTCTGAGTGAACGTATTTCAAGCAGGGGAGAAGAAATGGAAGGATGGCTGCTACACTAAACTGCTGTGCTAAGGCAAAATCCATATCTGTCTCTATTCCCTGCTGTGTCTCTACACTCAGCCCAGTACTTTGCTCTTTGTAGCCTCTCAATAAATATTAAACTGATTACTAACTTAGAAGAAAGTCCACTTGTGTCTAACCTCTATTTCTGCTTAACACTTTTGGTAACATGTACACTCCCTGAGAATACAAGTGAGGTTTTCTTTATTGTGGTAAAATATACATACCACACAGTTTACCGTGTTAACCATGTTAAAATATACAATTGAAGGTTATTAAGTACATTTTATGAGAAGAATTTCACAAAAATGATGACATCACTTTATGAGCCCTGCAATTGCCATCACCACTGTCTATTCCAATACTTTTTCATCACCTTAAATGGAAATGCTGTTCACATAAGCAGTTACTCCCCATCCTTCTTCCTCAAAGTCCCTGGTAAGATCAAATCTGTCTCTGTCTCTATGGATGTGCCTGTTTTGACCTCTCATACAAATGGACTCCTACAATATGTGGCTTTTTGTGTCTAGCTCCCTTCACTCAACATAATGTTTCAAGGTTTTTTTATGGTATCTGTCAGTACTTGCCTGCTTTTTGTGGCTTTTCTGTTGTATGGCTATACCATATTTTGTTTATCCATTCATCAGTTATGGAATTTAGGCAAATAATATTTTATATACATGCTAATCGATTCTAGATTTTAGATGAAGTCTAATAGGGTAACAGTCTCTTATTTTTCTCCATAGAATATATGGGGAGGAATTATTTTGCAGAACTTAGTTGGAAAGGGAAGAAGAAAAAACTGGAAGACTTCTAGAAAAAGAATATGAACACAGTATAGAGTGAATTCATGCCCAATTAAACTGTGATTTTTTTTTTTTAACTTCAATCTAGATTACTATGATCAGATATCATAGTCCTCTGACAGCAATTTGGTAGGAAATCAGGAATAACCAGCTGGTTATTTTAATTGTGACTTTAATCTTGCATTTTTCCTTATTTGCTGTGACATATCCCTTAATTTTCTCTGTAATAAAATAATAACAATATTCAAATAGTACTTTCTTGCCTCTTCCCGTTTTCTATGCCAGTGCTTTCCAGCTTCCTCCTGCTCTCCAAAAATGTTTTAAACCCCAGATCATGTGAAATTCTGATTTAAGTTTAAAAATACTTCACTCCTTGAAGGTTTATTACTCAATTAGAATCTGAAAGGGACTGCATAACTATTTGATTATCCGTAGAGTCCAAGAGAAGTTTAAAAGCTTGGGGAAAATAAGATATATGAACAAAATGAAAAGAATTGGCATTACGTAACTCAGAAAACAAAGATCATGGCATCTGGTCCCATCACTTCATGGGAAATAGATGAGGAAACAGTGGAAACAGTGTCAGACTTTTTTTGGGGGGGCTCCCAAATCACTGAGATGGTGATTGCAGCCATGAAATTAAAAGACACTTACTCTTTAGAAGGAAAGTTATGACCAACCTAGATAGCATATTGAAAAGCAGAGACATTACTTTGCCAACAAAGGTCTGTCTAGTCAAGGCTATGGTTTTTCCAGTGGTCATGTATGGAAGTGGAGTTGGACTGTGAAGAATGCTGAGCGCTGAAGAATTGATGCTTTTGAACTGTGGTGTTCGAGAAGACTCTTGAGAGTCCCTTGGACTGGAAGGAGATCCAACCAGTTCATCCTAAAGGACATCAGTCCTGGGTGTTCATTGGAAGGACTGATGCTAAAGCTGAAACCAGTAATAATATGAAGAGGTGACTCATTATAAAAAACCCTGATGCTGGGAGGGATTGGGGACAGAAAAAGAAGGGGACGACAGAGGATCAGATGGCTGGATGGCATCACCAACTCGATGCACATGAGTTTGGGTGAACTCCGGGAGTTGGTGATGGACAGGGAGGCCTGACGTGCTGTGATTCATGGGGCTGCAAAGAGTTGGACACGGCTGAGAGACTGAACTGAACTGAACTGAACCTGGAGAAATGAAGACTGAAATCTTTAATACATGAAGGACTATTATATTGAGGAAGATATGTGATTTTTCTCTGTCTTCCATGAGAACAGAATAAGAGGAAATAGATTTAAGCTATAGCACACAGGATTTAGATTTGAAATAAAAAGCTTTCTAACTCTAGGGAATGTAAGGCATTTTATCAGTGTCCTTGTTAAATCCCAAAAGGGATTTAAGGAAAAGAAAGTGGAAAGATTACTTTTATTGTTCAGTTCAGTTCAGTCGTGTCTGACCCTTTGTGACCCGATGAATCGAGCATGCCAGGCCTCCCTGTCCATCACCAACTCCCGGAGTTCACTCAGACTCAAGTCCATCAAATCAGTGATGCCATTCAGCCATCTCTTCCTCTGTCGTCCCCTTCTCCTCCTGCCCCCAATCCCTCCCAGCACTAGAGTCTTTTCCAATGAGTCAACTCTTCGCATGAGGTGGCCAAAGTACTGGAGTTTCGGCTTTAGCATCATTCCTTCCAAAAAGATCCCAGGGCTGATCTCCTTCAGAATGGGCTGGTTGGATCTCCTCCCAGTCCAAGAGACTCTCAAGAGTCTTCTCCAACACCACAGTTCAAAAGCATCAATTCTTTGGTGCTCAGCTTTCTTCACAGTTCAACTCTCACATCCATACATGACCAC
>SJXQ01007014.1:200775-232190 GCA_006408695.1 Aepyceros melampus | reverse complement strand
GTGAAGATCTTTTTTGTACAGTTCTTCTGTGTATTCTTGCCACCTCTTTATATCTTCTGCTTCTGTTAGGTCCATACCGTTTCTGTCCTTTAACAAGCCACCTTTGCATGAAATGTTCCCTTGGTATCTCTAATTTTCTTGAAGAGATCTCTAGTCTTTCCCGTTCTGTTCTTTTCTTCTATTTCTTTGCATTGATTGCTCAGGAAGGCTTTCTTATCTCTTCTTGCTATTCTTTGGAACTCTGCATTCAGATGCTTATATCTTTCTTTTTCTCCTTTACTTTTGGCTTCTCTTCCTTTCACACCTATTTGTAAGGGCTATCAGACAGCCATTTAGCTTTTTTGCATTTCTTTCCCATGGGGATGGTCTTGATCCCTGTCTCCTGTACAATGTCAGGAACCTCAGTCCATAATTCCTCAGGCACTCTATCTATCAGATCTAGTCCCTTAAATTTATTTGTGACTTTCACTGTATAATTGCAAGGGATTTTATTTAGGTCATACCTGAATGGTCTAGTGGTTTTCCCTACTTTCTTCAACTTAAGTCTGAATTTGGCAATAAGGAGTTCATGATCTGAGCCACAGTCAGCTCCTGGTCTTGTTTTTGTTGACTGTATAGAGCTTCTCCATCTTTGGCTACAAAGAATGTAATCAATCTGGTTTTGATGTTGACCATCTGATGATGTTCATGTGTAGAGTCTTCTCTTGTGTTGTTGGAAGAGTGTGTTTGCTCTATGTGGGCGGCTGCAACAGCACACAGAGCACGGCTGAGAGGAGCTACCCCATGTCCGAGGTCAGAGGCAGAAACTGGGAGGACCACATGCTGGAGGAGAGGCGACAAAGAGGAGTTACCACACGTCCGAGGTCAGGGGCTGTGGCCAAGAATGCCAGGCTGAGATGGCACAGGAATGGCCAAGAGGAGTTAGCCCGTGTCCGAGGTGAGGGGCTACAGCCGGGAGGAGCTACTCCATGTTCGCGGTCACGGGCAGCAGCGGAGAGGAGCTACACCACATCTGAGGTCAGGGGCGGAGGCCGGGAGGAGCTATCCCCTGCCCAAGGCCAGGAGTGGTGGCTAGGAAGCACAATCCCATGCCCGAGGCCAGGGTGGCAACCGGGAGGAGCAAGCCCACATCCAAGGAGCCGTGGCTGCGCGGGCTCCAGAGGGCCTAGAGGAGCTATTCCACGTTTGAGGTCAGGAGGGGTGGCAGTGAGGAGATACTCCTTGTAGAAAACCCAAATAAGATGGTAGGTGTTGCAAGAGGGCATCAGAGGGCAGACACACTGAAACCATACTCACAGAAAACTAGTCAATCTAATCACACTAGGACCACAGCCTTGTCTAACTCAATGAAACTAAGCCATGCCCATGAGGCCATCCAGGATGGGCGGGCATGGTGGAGAGGTCTGACAGAATGTGGTCCACTGGAGAAGGGAATGGCAAACCACTTCAGTATTCTTGCCTTGAGAACCCCATGAACAGCATGAAAAGGCAAAATGATAGGATACTGAAAGAGGAACTCCCCAGGTCAGTAGGTGCCCAATATGCTACTGGAGATCAGTGGAGAAATAACTCCAGAAAGAATGAAGGGATGGAGCCAGAGCAAAAACAATACCCAGCTGTGGATGTGACTGGTGATAGAAGCAAGGTCTGATGCTGTAAAGAGCAATATTGCATAAGAACCTGGAATGTCAGGTCCATGAATCAAGGCAAATTGGACGTGGTCAAACAGGAGATGCCAAGAGTGAATGCCGACATTCTAGGAATCAGCGAACTAAAATGGATTGGAACGGGTGAATTTAACTCAAGTGACCATAATGTCTACTATTGCGGGCAGGAATCCTTAGAAGAAATGGAGTAGACATCATGGTCAACAGAAGAGACCAAAATGCAGTACTTGGATGTAGTCTCAAAAACGACAGAATGATCTCTGTTCATCTCCAAGGCAAACCATTCAATATCACAGAAATCCAAGTCTATGCCCCAACGAGCAATGCTGAAGAAGCTGAAGCTGAATCGTTCTATGAAGACCTACAAGACCTTTTAGAACTAACACCCCAAAAAGATACCCTTTTCATTATAGGGGACTGGAATGCAAAAGTAGGAAGTCAAGAAACACCTGGAGTAACAGGCAAATTTGGCCTTGGAATACAGAATGAAGCAGGGCAAAGACTAAATAGAGTTTTGTCAAGAAAATCCACTTTTATTGTTAACATTGTTTATTAAGAGATATTCCTTGTGAATGTTTAGAGAGAATAGAGACCTGATTATTTTGGGTGGTCTTGGCTCCTAAAGAAAATAGAAAGCACCATACTGTCATTTTTCTTCCCTATAGCAGTGTCGAGCACAGTGCTCTACAGGCAGCTTTTCTTAATAAAATGTAGTGAAATGTATAGGCCCTCTTCTTAAAGACCAGAAAACAAAGGTAGTATAATAATTCCATGCCCTAAGATCAAGCAGCTGGCTGCTATTAGGATCAACTTCACACAGTTATTTAAGACAAAATGTAGATTTGAGCCAGAAAATAGATTTCTACCTTTTTTATACCTAGAACATTGGCTGAACAACCCTGAACTACACACTCAGGTGTACACTCTCCCTGCTATATCCTGGATGCTTGTACTATTTCTAGATTAACAATTCAGGAAGCTATGAATTGGTTTGGTGAGTCTGTGACTTGGCTCTAGACAGCAGTATACATATAATACTGAGAAGTTTCTTTTAAAAATGATTAACAATAATATATTCAGTAATTATTCATTGAGCTCCTATAGCAGAACTCTTGCCTGGCAAATCCCATGGATGGAGGAGCCTGGTGGGCTGCCGTCCATGGAGTTGCAAAGAGTCAGACACGACTGAGTGACTTCACTTTCACGTTTCACTTTCATGCATTGGAGAAGGAAACGGCAACCCACTCCAGTGTTCTTGCCTGGAGAATCCCAGGGATGAGGGAGCTTGGTGGGCTGCCGTCTATGGGGTCACACAGAGTCGGACATGACTGAAGTGACTTAGCAGCAGCAGCAGCAGCATATGAGGAGTCAGACACTGAAGCAACTTAGCATGCACACATGCATTGGAGAAGGAAATGGCAACCCACTCCAGTATTCTTGCCTGGAGAATCCCAGGAACAGAAGAGCCTGGTCAGCTGCCATCTATGGGGTCACACAGTCGGACACGACTGAAAAGACTTAGCAGCAGCAGCAGTGTATGAGGCATTACACTAAGTCCTAGGCAGTGCATAAAATGGAGAAGATGTCTGTGAAATAATGTGGAGTAAGCTGTCCCTTAATTTTTTCCAATGACTTAAACAGAGATTGTTTCCTAATGTTTTTTTTAAATTTAAATTTATGTATTTTAATTGGAGGCTAATTACTTTACAATATTGTATTGGTTTTGCCATTCTTTTTGTAACCTGATCAATGCCCTATTATACCACCCTGAACACACCTGAGCATCTGCCAGTATAAAGGCTAAACATCAGGAGAGGGTAGATAGGAAAAAAACAAATGGGAGAAGCTTTATGTTTTCTCTGAAGTATTGGGGTGCAGGTTTCTAAACTCCACATCTGTTCCCTCTCTGGCATCTGCCTCTTCTTTTTTTCACCCACCCTTGGGGACCAACCTGCTCTTCCACCCCTGCCCTGTACATGGCTTCCCACATGCACTTGCCGTATTCCAGCTCCTGCACAGGCTTACAACCTACATTTTCATTCTCTTGTCTGTTCAGTTAGCATACTTTCTAGGGTCCTAAATGGAGAGTAATTAACATGGCGTTTGAAGGCCTCCTGTGATGGTGTAGAGTGGGCAAGGCACTTCAGGGCAGAGTTCCTCAGACTAGCGCCTGGGACCTAAATTTGAGGTATCAAGTCCAGAATTTTGTTTTAACTTCTATGACAGAAGTAAAGTGATAATTAAAATCTGCTATAGAATGAGGAAGACTTTCCAGTAACACCAACAGCAGGCACTGAGAAAAAAATTGTTAAAAATGCTAGTTACAATAAATGTATAAACCAATCATCAATTATGTATAATTGCCAATAACATAAAAACACAATAGCAATGATTCATCATTAAATATGCCAGATTAATTTTGCATAGATTTCAATGTAAACTATTCATGTATTCAGTTTTCAAAAGTTCTTGGCTTTGTGGCACGATCTTCTGTCTGTTCAGGGCATGTAAGACAATAGACAAGAGGGGGCCTGCCCGTGGAGGACCCGCTGATATATAATTAGTCACACCGTTTCGTTACTATTGCATAAGTAATGCTGGTTAAAAAAACTAACCAGCATATTTTCTGATTGCCTTAGCTGCCTTTCCTGAAGGAAACATACTGGTTTTCAAGGCTGGCTAATCTTGGCATAATAATGAAGTGAAGTGAAGCGGCTCAGTCTTTGTGACCCCATGGACTATAGCCTACCGGGCTCCTCCATCCATGGGACTTTCCAGGCAAGAATACTGGAGTGGGTTGCCATTTCCTTCTCCAGGGGAACTTTCCGACCCAGGGATCGAACCCAGGTCTCCCACATTGTAGCCAGAGGCTTTACTGCCTGAGCAACAAGGGAAGCCTAATAATAATAATAATAAATGGCATAATAATAAATTGTTGTTAATGTTGAGAGAAATTTAATCAGATTACTTTCATTTTGGCAATTTCAGGATTTTTAGGTTCTACCTCCTGCCTCCCCAGCAAAAACTGAACAGAGAATATTGGATTCTCTGCTCAGTAGATACTTTGCTCAAACATTGCATTTTTTTTTTCAAATAAGATTTAACCAAAAGATAATCAGAGAATTCCACTAAAGGAGAATTCCACTAAAGGAATCACACAAAATAAAACTTTTGTTTTTTGAATTAACGTTTATGCTTAAGGAAAGGAAAAAAGCAGTTAATGGTTTGACTATCAGCTAGGTCCTTGCTGACCCAATTAATGCAATTTCTTTAACCTACTAGTCTCTTCTATCTGTATTGAGCTGTGATTTTTTGTCTGTCATCCATTTAATTTCTTTTCCTTTCCCTTGAAGAAGTTATTCGAGATTCTTGGCAGCCTTGCTGAACTGCAAGGGAACCAAGGACTTTTATGTGTTCAAATTCTTAATTGTTAACATTGTGACAAGCATTGGCAAACTGATTTGGCAGAATTGGTGTGACGTCATAGAAAAGAATTTCCTTTGTTTTATTTAAAAGTGGTTTCCAAGTTTTTCCCCGGTAAGTCTGGCTTCTATCCTGAGCTATAAGAGAGCCCTTTACCAGATGTCAGAACCAAGACATCATCTTTGACTTCTAAGGACTTTATCCAAGCTGACCTGGATTACTCCCTTCATGAATTGAACACAAACTTCTTAAATAACACTCCAGTTCTCCAGGCTAATGTTCTCCCTTTTGGTCCCACTTGTCTTGCCCTATCTATCCTCATCCTTTGGCAGAACTTTCTCATCTCAATTCCCTCAGCATAAAAGTGACTCTCAAACACTGTTATCTCCTTAAAATATTTTCAAAAAGAGGTATTGCTTCCCATCCTAATATCACCCTCTGTTAGCAGGCAAGTTACGGGTTGATGAATCTGATGTAAGTTATTGGGAAAATCCTTAAACAAAATATTAAATAAGTGGCTTGTTAGCACATAGGGAAAAAAGCCAGTGATAAACTGTGAGAGTATTCATGAATTTTCTAAGAACGAATGGCAAACTAATCTCTCCCTTAAATAGGTTCCCTGCATTGGGAGGTCAGAGAATCTATATAGAGCATTTTGATTCCAGCAAGATACTTGAAGTAGTTGCTCAAGACGGCTTCTTGGACAAGATTTAGAAAACAGAACTGGGTGAAATGGCCCAGTCTGTCAGAACTGCTATGGCTACTCCATGAAATTATCTAATTTAGGAGGTGATTTTTAGAGATGAGCCACAAGACTCTTAGTTGGCATAACTTTAATAAGCATTTTGATTTATAGTTTGGCTGAGTCATGGAAGGACCCTTTCTGGTTCCTGTTTGATTGTCTATTTGATCTTCAAAGCCCCACCTCAGAAGTCTTCTGTCACCCTCCAATTTGATTCAGAGGTCTCCCTTCTGTATCACTATAGTAGTTTTCAATAGAATTTTCCACATTATTCTGTAATTCCTTGCTTTCTTGCCTGTTTCCTTTGGGAGGTTGTGAAATTCTTGAGGTAAAAGACCAGTCTTATTTAACTTTATATCCCACAGCATCTGGTACTCAGTAAAGTATTTTTGAGTAGGTGAATTTAATGTCAGATTTAGCATTACTTTCATGTAGTACAAAAAAGGAAGTAACATAGTTAACAGGATTAAGATTCAAAAAGAGTTGAGTGGCTAAAAAAAAAATGCTCCACTTAATAAAGTTCAGTACCTTGACTCCATTGATTTTATGGACCACTTTTGATTGTCTCTTTCTTGCTGTTCTGTGTTTCCTCCTACAAAACTGAATTTCATGGTTGATCATCACTCCCTTGCCCATCTTTTGCCTTGTCCTTTACAAAACCACAGCCACGGGTAAATCTGGCTCTCTACATGAATCCATGGATAAACAGGACTGTAGACTAGCCTCACTCTTGATGCCACTGATCTTTTTGTGTGTCCCTAACCTCTTCCCTCTCCAAGTCTGTCACATGACTATTTTGGACTTTTTCTCTCTCTTCTCAAACCCTATCACCTCCCCCACTCATAGTCTCAGCTGATGACCTTCCTTCTTGTTCACTAAAAGAATGTAAGTAGACTGATGAGAATGTTCAAATCACTCATCATGTCCTGTGCACCCACATACTTTGCCTTCCTTTATGTCCCTGGAGAGAGAAACTGTTACAATTAGGCGTAAAACCATCATATACACTGTCTTCCACCTCTTTCATTTACTGAAAAGAATCATCCCTGGGATTCTGAGATTTCTTACAATGTGTTTTCTTTATTCACTTTTCTATTATGTCACATTCACAAGAATATAAACATAGTCAGATGTAAATACAAGACACTTATCCTCTTATTGCTAAAGAAGTTAAGCATTAGGTTGTGTTAATAGTAAGTAAAAGGAAGTAACCATTTTTCTGTTTGTTTTACAAATATTTATTAAGTACCTCTTAAATATATACTAGTAACTGTCATAGTTTCTGGAACTACAACAGTGAACAAAACATAAAAATCCTTGCCCTCATGGAGTTATATTCTAGTGTATTTTATTATGCATTGTGTGTATACATATAGCTGACTCACTTTTGTTGTACAACAGAAACTAATACAACCTTGTAAAGCAATTATACTTTAATTTAAAAAAATGGATTCAGATAAGAAACATTAAAAAAAAGAAAAGAAGAGGGCTTCTATGGTGGCTCAGTGGTAAAGAATCTATCTGCCATGCTGGAGACCTGGGTTCAACCCCTGATCTAGAAAGATCCCACATGCTGCCGAGCGACTGAGCCCAGGAGCCTGCACAGCCTAGAGCACGTGCTCCCAACAGGAGAAGCCACCACAGTGAGAGGTCCACAACCAGAGAGTAGCCCTACAACCAGAGAAAGGTGTTTGCAGCAAGGAGGACGCAGCAAAGCCAAAAGCAAATATTATTTTTTTTTAAAGAGCATATGCTTTAGAATCAGAGAGGCAAGAATGTGGATCTTGGCTTACTTTGACCTTACTTATTTTCTTTGAGCCCCATTTCCCCCATCAATAAAGTATGGGCACTAATATCTACAATAAAAGATCATTTACTTAAACTGTCGGGACCTGACTCATTCCAGGTTAATATTTCTTACTTTAGATATCTTAATTCCAAAAGACCACAGTGCTTTACAAAAGCCATTTTAGTCTGACAGTTTTGGTATATAATATGAGATGTCAACTATGATATGAAATAAATTTAATATGTATTGATGTCTTACAGAATCACTTTTATGAGTTAAATACCATGCAAATTACTAAAGAATTCTGTGTATCTGTGGATGATTCAAATGAAAATATTTGTTTACCTGTGAAAGGAAAATATGTATCACATAAAATATAAAGATTTAATGATATAAACATTGTATGTATAATCAATATATTTTGCTCACCACATTTTTATTACAAAATCAGAATTTATAAACCATATTCATTTCCTTAAAAATATGGCTTTAAAAAGCACTTGGAAATTTTTTAGGCACAAGATTTATTTTATTTTATTTATTTATTTATTTTTTTGATGTTCAAGCTGGTTTTATTTTTTTTTCTCTTTAATTAATTTTTATTTTTTAGTTTGTTTTGCTTTACAATACTGTATTCGTTTTGCTACACATCAACATGAATCAGCCACGAGTGTACATGAACTCCCAATCCCGTCCCCCACCTCCCCCCTCCTGCCCCACACCCTCTCCCCGGATTATCCCCATGCATCAGTCCCAAGCACCTGCATCCTGCATCAAACCTGGACTGGCGATTCGTTTCACTTATGATATCACACATGTTACACTGCCACTCTGCCAACCCATCCCACCCTCTCCCTCTCCCACAGAGTCCAAAAGGCCGTTCTATACATCTGTGTCTCTTTTGCTGTCTTGCGTACAGGTTTATCATTACCATCATTCTAAATTCCATATATATGTGTAAGTATACTGTATTGGTATTTTTCTTTCTGGCTTACTTCACTCTGTATAATCGGCTCCAGCGTCATCCACCTCATTAGAACTGAGATTTATTTTAAAAACATACAATTTGTTCCTAATCTGCAGAAAGAAGTTTCATAAGATCACTAATCATTAAGATTTGCTTTTTCTGTAGCAGCCACAGGAAAGGACGATACAGTAGGTCTTCGGAAAAGATCAGGCAGGGCCCACTGCATACTTGTACTTTCCTTCATTTTCAAGCTTCTCTCCCTTCCTATGCATTTGGAGTAACTTCTGCTAAACAGTGAATATATTTTGTTCCATGGGATTTATGAAATTTCTAACTTTTCTTTGTGTTCTGCACTGCCTTGTCCATTTCATCATCACCTTCCTGTCATTTATCACCTTGAAGCAGATTCTTTACTATTGAGCCACCAGGGAAACCCACAAATGAACAAAAAAAACAACTTAGCTCAGCAGAGCACATTGTAGCAAAGTGATCTGTTATTATATAATGTGACTAAAAATGGGCAATCATGAAAAACATTCTTTTAAAATATAAATTATTATTTGAATACTTATGGCCTTTAAACTTTCAAAGAAATTATCTTCAGTTATACCATGTACAGTTGATATGAGGAGTTCAAGAAAGAGTAATGTATATAAAGACTTCACACAATGTATTGTTTTTCAGTCACTAAATCCGTACTCTTTGCCCCATGGACTGCAGCATGCCAGGCCTCCTTGTTCATCACCAACTCCCAGAGTTTATTCAAACTCATATCCATTGAGTCAGTGATGCCATCCAACCATCTCATCCTCTGTGTCCCCTTCTCCTCCTGCCCTCAATCTTTCTCAGCATGAGGGCCTTTTCCAATGAATCAGCTCTTCGTATCACACAGTGTATACAGCACAAGGTAATTGCTTAATAAATTACTTTAATTATTATTCTTGTAAAAGCAAATTAGTGTATGTTTAGAGGAAAATTCTTGGATTATAAAGGGATCAGTATAATATGAGGATTTTTTAAAAGTTATCTTAACTATATGCATACAGTTGTACAGTCATATTTCCTTTAGAGTTCTCCATACATTATACATGTTAACTGATGAGCTTCTAGTTGATAAGATCCATGCCAGTATAACTTGTTTTTTTCCAGCCTCTAATCAAGCACTAAGAATTTTGTAGGTGCATTCTGTTTGCGCTGGATAAAGCTAATTTAATAGTTTTCTTTCAGCTGGAGAAGATTGGGAGCTTCCAATGATTCTTGAAAATTATTAAATTAGGATTAATGATTATCTATACAGAGAATCTATATTGCATGGATTAATATGGACAAGTTCAGGGATATATATTATTCATTCATATATTCAATCTGTCATCTTCAAATCACTCAATAAACCTTTATGGAGCATTTCTTACTCCTTATTAAGTATACTAGGTTTTGAAAAATTAAAGAATAGCTTTTAGGCTCTCTTATGATATATATTTGTGTTGGAAGACTATATGTGAGATATGTGTGGGGAGTTTAGTTTATATGATCTAAGAAAGAGATTAGATTATACATAGTTTTATCATACTTACATACAAATGCATGATTGTTTTAGGGTTTTTTAGTTCAAGTAATAGGAAACCCATTCCAAAGTGGCTTTAGCAAAAAAGGGAACTTAATTGGCTCATATATCTGAAAAGCCAAGGGTATGTGTTGCTTAAATACCACTAGATCTGATGTATTGATGTAATCAGAATCAAATCACTCTTTAATCTTTGTTTTGCATCCATTTGGAAGTTGACTTCCCTCTCAGGTAGACTTTCTCTTAGAGCTGACCTTTAGAAGCTCATCCTTAATCTTTTGTGTTGCAGAAAGGAAAGAATTCTCACCAGTGCCCAGGGCCAAAGGCCTGGAACCTTCTGAAGTACATATTTTTTTTGCTTAACCAACTACTGTGTTTGGGGTAGGTTGATGATGTTCTGGATGGTCCCTCAAGGATCCAATGTCCACCTCTAGACTTGAGGATGAAGTTGGTTCCATCTGAACCATTTAGTCTGAGAGTTGGTAGGAAGTACCTGGGCCCATTACTCAAGGAAGCAGGAATGCATAATGTGGAGTCACGCAAGGGTCCACAGCACAGATCCTGTGACAGGTGTTCAATCTGATCGGGTTGATAAGAGATGAGGATAAGCTTTAGATTAACATTAATCTTAAATATTTTGCCATTTACATTGGTGATCAGACACTCTGTCTAGAAAAACTATCACTATGCTTTCACTTTCTTTCACTGTATTATGAAACATTTCCTATTTCCAGTGTTTCAGGGGAAATGTATTAATTCTTATCATAGAGATTTTCCTATTTGCAAGTTATTTATATTGACACAAGATCTCTTTCCAGAAGCTCCAGATAGACATCGAGGTTTTGATATGCAAGCCTGAATGAAAAGTGTGCATCTAAACCTTCTTGTTCTTTGTGTAGACAGATGTGTCACTATTGAATGTTCATTTCAGACAAAGAATTTTCCCATTTTTATTGGATCATTGGTCCCAAATCTCTCTTGAAACTGCTAAGGACATAGTCCTTATTGTTTAAAAAGAGTAATTACAATAAGAACAAAAGCAACACAACAGAACTCTCCATCTACCTTTAAAGGTGTATTGTGAAGACGCACATTTTGGTTATTTTTGGAAGGAAAGAAATGTATACTTGAATTCAACATCATGTAAGAATCCTATGCATACATTGTAGCCACCTTCACTCTCCTCAGTTCAGTTAGTTCAGTCACTCAGTCGTGTCCGACTCTGCGACCCCATGAATCGCAGCACGCCAGGCCTCCCTGTCCATCACCATCTCGCAGAGTTCACTCAGACTCATTCCATCGAATCAGTGATGCCATCCAGCCATCGCATCCTCTGTTGTCCCCTTCTCCTCCTGCCCCCAATCCCTCCTTTCATCAGTCTTTTCCAATGAGTCAACTCTTCACATGAGGTGGCCAAAGTACTGGAGCTTCAGCTTCAGCATCATTCCCTCCAAAAAAATCCCAGGGCTGATCTCCTTCAGAATGGACTGGTTGGATCTCCTTGTAGTCCAAGGGACTCTCAAGAGTCTTCTCCAACACCACAGTTCAAAAGCATCAATTCTTCGGCACTCAGCTTTCTTCACTGACCAACTCTCACATCCATACATGACCACAGGAAAAACCATAGTCTTGACTAGACAGACCTTAGTCGGCAAAGTAATGTTTCTGCTTTTCAATAATACTACTAAATCTGGGAGGCAGAAGAGCTTGGGAGTTTCACTGTTTATGATACAGATAGAATGTTATCCTCCAGTTTCCAGCAAGGCACCACATCTCTTCCTCCTTTGTGCCTGACGTTCCAGTCAAGGGCCCTCTGGTTCAGTAACTTGTTGGAGGTGGGAGATAGTAGAAATCTTCCAACTGACTTCCGTGATTTCTACCTCCATTTCCTAAGACTTTCCAAGATTCTAAGATAAAAGTGGCTTGCTTCTCATTTGTCGTATGCTGTTGTAGACTTAACCTGCCTCTTGAGAAATCTGTATGCAGGCCAGGAAGCAACAGTTAGAACTGGACATGGAACAACAGACTGGTTCCAAATAGGAAAAGGAGTACGTCAAGGCTGTATATTGTCACCCTGCTTATTTAACTTCTATGCAGAGTACATCATGAGAAACGCTGGGCTGGAAGAAACACAAGCTGTAATCAAGATTTCCGGGAGAAATATCAATAACCTCAGATATGCAGATGACACCACCCTTATGGCAGAAAGTGAAGAGGAGCTAAAAAGCCTCTTGCTGAAAGTGAAAGAGGAGAGTGAAAAAGTTGGTTTAAAACTCAACATTCAGAAAACGAAGATCATGGCATCTGGCCCCATCACTCATGGGAAATAGATGGGGAAACAGTAGAAACGGTGTCAGACTTTATTTTTTGTGGGCTCCAAAATCACTGCAGATGGTGACTGCAGCCATGAAATTAAAAGACGCTTACTCCTTAGAAGAAAAGTGATGACCAACCTCGATAGCATATTCAAAAGCAGAGACATTACTTTGCCGACTAAGGCCCGTCTAGTCAAGGCTATGGTTTTTCCTGTGGTCATGTATGGATGTGAGAGTTGGACTGTGAAGAAGGCTAAGCGCCAAAGAATTGATGTTTTTGAACTGTGGTGTTGGAGAAGACTCTTGAGAGTCCGTTGGACTGCAAGTAGATCCAACCAGTCCATTCTGAAGGAGATCAACCCTGGGATTTCTTTGGAAGGAATGATGCTAAAACTGAAGCTCCAGTACTTTGGCCACCTCATGCGAAGAGTTGACTCATTGGAAAGGACTCTGATGCTGGGAGGGATTGGGGGCAGGAGGAGAAGGGGACGACCGAGGATGAGATGGCTGGATGGCATCACGGACTTGATGGACGTGAGTCTGAGTGAACTCCGGGAGATGGTGATAGACAGGGAGGCCTGGCGTGCTGCGATTCATGGGGTCACAAAGAGTCGGACACGACTGAGCGACTAAACTGAACTGTTGTAGACTTAATCTTCCCACCACCACCTGCTGAGTCATTTCACCATTTCTCTATCCACTTTCTGTTTTCATATACTAATCGGTTCAGTATTATAGAGATCCTTAATTTTAATGAAATTAAAGTTTTGTTTCTGTTTTTTGTTACCTGTGTTTTTTGAGAGTGACTTTTAAAAGTAGAGGACAAAAATATTTTTACTATTTTGAAGATGGATTTCATCTAATTTATAACTCTGTTGACCTCAGTTTCCTCATCTATAAAATGAGCTAGATGGCTTCTAAAGATGTAATTCCATCATCATTATTGTTTTTATATTAATATAAGTGTGTGTGTATTAGTTACATTTCTAGTTTATTGATTTAGGATAAATTTTTTTGAGGAGGCTGAAAAATGAAAACATCCTATATGTTAACTAATTTTATTTCAGATGTACTTTATTAATACAGTTGATTCCACTATGTTATAGGATATCCTGTATAAAAGCAATTAGTTAATTGAAGCTTCTTTTTTCTTTATTTTTAATTGAAGGATAATTGCTTTACAATATTGTATTGGTTTCTGCCTACAATGCAGATCAGTCATAGTTTTGTGTATATTTCTGCACCTCCTCCCTCTTGAGGCTCCTCCCCCCCATCTCGCCCCTCTAGATCATCACGGAGCGCCAGACTGAGCTTGCTGTCACTCGGCAGCCCCCCGCTAGCTGTCTGCTTTACACTGTCTGTGTATGTCAGTGCTGCGCTCTCAATTCATCCCAGCCTCGCTTTCCCCTCCCCTCTGCCCGCAAGCCCATTCTCTACGTCTGCATCTCCGTTTCTTCCCTGCAAAACAGCTTCATCAATACTATTTTTCTAGATTCCTTATTTGGGTGTTAATGTATGATATTTGTTTTTCTCTGACTTACTTCACTCTGTGTCACAAACCCTAGGTTCATCCACCTCGCTACAACTGACCTAATTTCATTCCTTTTTATGGCCGAGGAATATTCCATTGTACATATGTACCACGTCTTCTTTATCCGTTCATCTATCAAAGGGCATCTAGGTTGCTTCCATGTTCTAGCTATTGTAAATAGTGCTGCAATGAACATCGGGTACAGGGGTCTTTTTGAATTGTGGTTTTCTCAGGGTATATGCCCAGTAGCGTGGTTGCTGTGTCATATGGTAGTTTTTTCCCTAGTTTGTTGACGAATCTCCATACTGTTCTGTATAGTTGCTGTATCAACCTATATTCCCACCAGCAGTGCAGAAGCATTCCCTATTTTCCACATCTTCTCCAGCATTTATCATTTGTAGTTTGTTTTTTTTTTATGATGGCCATTCTGATTGGTGTGAGGTGAATACCTCATTGTAGCTTTGATTTGAATTTCTTCAATAATGAGCAATATTGAGCATCTTTTCATGTGTTTATGGCCATCTATATGTCTTTGGAGAAATGTCTGTTTAGGTCTTCTGCCCACTTTTTGATTGGGCTATTTTGTTTTTCTAATATAAGCCATATGAGCTGCTTATATAGTTTGGAGATATCTGTTAGTTGTGAAGTGTATTTTTTAAATAGAGCATCATCAACAAAGCAGATCAAAGCATGTAAAAAGGGACTGTGATTGTTTACTAATTGCTCTAGCATAAGATCTTTAGAGCTTTGAAGGAAGTGACTTTCCAAAATGCTAAACTTAATTTTAGATGATAAAAAAGACTTCATTTTAAAATAGTTCAAAAATACTAACTTTATATGAAGCTCTAACATTATTTTTAGGTGAGCCATTTATTCTATGATTCACATGCTAACTCATGAGTTAGAGAAACAGTGATTTTTAAACCAATTTTTAAAAGTTCTATGTTCTTCCATTGTTGAATCTTGGCATGTAACAGTTTCATTTTGGAAACTTACTCTTAATAAACCAATTACAAAAATAATGCAATTTAAAACAAATTTAATCCTATATTTGGAATTTGAGTATAATGCATTACTCTGATGCATAAGCCCAAAGGGACACATTTCTCATTTATATGTTTGTATTCTCTTTTTTCTGCTCTCCTCCTTCCATTTTTCCCCTTCTCTTACCAAATGCCATTAGTTCTATTTTGTCACTAAGAAAAAAATTTCTACATATTTGGGCAAAGGCCAAAGGTGAATGCCAAGCAAACTGAGTCATCTCTTTGAGGATTAATGATGAGATTTTTACCCAGCATGCTCTAGGTTTGCAATGTTCATTTTGCCAAGATAAATCTGGGCAACCCAGTGCTTGTTTGGAAGAGGACTTAAGAAAAGTTTAATCATTTTTGGAGTTGGTTTTTTGACAGGTCATCAGAAAACTGCTTTATTTAATTCAGATTAATGTGTTTAAGTAAGACTAAGGAAATAAAGAGAATTGGCTTCGGCAACAGGTTTGGGCAACAGGCAAATACAGGGAGTTCTTGAGAGACCAACCATAAGCATGTGCATCTCTGGGGAAAAAAAAACTCCATGAACATACAGAGAAGCCATTTCTTCACTTATAGGGATGTCAAGTGTTAACTGTTTCCAGACACAGTTGGATACAGAGGGGAAAACTGGGACCTGGCCTAGTTTTGTTTCGCTTTAACTTTTTATTTTGTATAGGGATAGGATTGATTAACAGTGTTGTGGTGGTTTCAAGTGAGCAGAGAAGGGACTCAGCCATACATATACATGTGTCCATTCTTCCCCAAACTCCCTCCCATCAGGGCCTGGCCTAGTTTTATCATTTGACCATAATCTCCAATAGCAATAACATCAATAAAACTAGGTTCATCTAAAATCCTTCTAGAACCTTTAGTGAAGACCTTGGAGTAAAAGAGTAAAAAGTAGAAATCAAATTACATACAGTAGGGCTGGAGGAATAAAACATTGAAATGCAGGTACTTACCGAAAGCTAAACGGAGATGAAGGAAATGGAAACTGTTAAAATGTTTTGAATGGACATGTGCTCCTGCATGCGATGTCATCTAAAAGAGAGGCCAGCTAAATTTGGTCATCTTTTAAAGTTCCAATGACTTATATTTCCCAGGAGTGACCAGGCCCTGAGAATCTGACTCATGCTTACCAAAATACTTTGCATGACTGATGTAGACCCAGAATGATGGTTTATTTATTAACAAAGGAAAATATAACTACTACATGGCCTGGGCATACACGTGAAAACATGATTAACGCAGTCTTTCCCTGTAGACAGACCTTCTTAAGAAGCTTCAAACCATGGGAAAAAAATACAGTGATTTCAGGAATACAGTTATATCATCAATCTGTTCTTTGCCTAAAGTTAAACAACTTCAGAATCAGAGTTTCTTGGTGATCCTGGACTCAGAAGAGGGAGCTTTAAATAAACTCAGTGCACAGTGGCACCAGTCCAGGCATATGTGATGTATCCATCTCTTGAGAAGAATGGTTTTGCCAGATGGACCAGGGAAGTCATGGTCTTATGGAAAATGCTTCAAGATCTGCTCAGCAACAGAGCTGCTTTGCAATTGGACTGAAATAAGTATAAGTAGACTTCTTTTCAGTATACTTGGATTTTCAGAACTGCTCAAACCTCATCCTTAAATGTACTTCTATTTAATAATGGAGTGCTTCTGGCAATAGTTGTGCTTCTCCCACTATTACTCTCTAGTCCCCATCCATCTCTTTCTTCAACCAACCAAGCTGGAGAATTAAATCGTGGTGTGGCTCAGACAGTCAAGAATCTGCCTGCAATGCAGGAGACCTGGGTTTGATCCCTGGGTCAGGAAGAGCCTGTGGAGAAGGAAATGGTAACCCACAACAGTAGTCTTGCCTGGAAAATCCCATGGACAGAGGAACTTGGCAGGCAACAGTCCATGGGGTTGCAAAGAGTTGGGCATGGCTGAGTTATTAACGTACACACTTAGAGTAGAAGCCACCAGCCATACATTTCATATCTTCACTGATGCTACCACAGTCGCCAGTCCTCAGAATTGCAATGTGGCTTGGTTGAATATAGGAATAGATGTTCCAGAATATTTCATTTGTTAGTTAGTCCTTATTCTTTACTCTGTAAATCAGAAAGGTATCATGATTGGTGGCGGTGGGGGTAGGGGGTGAGCGGCACTCTATGATTAACGATATCTGTTCTTCATCTCTTGAGTTTGTATTTGTTTGTAATTCAGGGTCTTTCTAAACCCATTTTGAGGCTATCAGCATTCCATTTTAATCTGAATCCTCCATATCCTCACTCTGATCAGTATTTGAGAGTGATATTCTTGGTCCTCAGGAATTAGTGTTAGCTCAGAGACACAGTGCAGTTGTACAAAAAGTTTGAGATTCACATTCCCAGTTAATGCTATATATTTCTGTATAGATGGATAAGATAATAGGAAGATATGATGTTTATTGAGCACTTATTATGTATCAGACACTGTTCTAATTCTTGTTTCTAAATATTCTAGATGTAGTACCTCTTTCATAAAGAAGGTATCAAAAAGCCAACCTTTGGCATAAAGATATTTTTGCAGGCCCACCCAGGGGCACTCAGAGGGGATGGGCAAGTCACATGTTAAATCTACCAAGTTTCCCTATCTTGTGAAAAGAGAATTCGCTTCAGATAAAAAATGGGTCTGCAGGCTGAATGGCCAAAAGCAAAACAAAATACAGAGACCTGCATGCACACAGGTCTGCCTCGTTTCTTTAACTGCTGCGTGGCGTCCTATTGGTTTGATATTCCATAGTTTATTCACTACTGTTCCAATAACAGATATAGTGTCCTTGTTTATTGCTAATTCAAACAATACTTCATAAATATTTTTATATATCTCTGAGCATGTGTGAAGATTTTTCTCGAATTTGTATGAAAAGAAAGTTTTCATTATCAAATTTGTTCATATTTCTCCTCATGTTGGAGAGTCTGAGACCCCACATCTTGTCCTACCTAAAGAGAAGATTCAAAGTAACCACAGTTATGAACTATGCAAGCAGAGACAGGGCTGTTCAGGAAAAATCAATGAATGGAAAGTGAAACTCCTCCAAATAAATAAATGAATAAAAGTAACACGAGAAAACAGCAACAAAACCAAACATCTTAACCAACAACCTTGTTCTATGAGTGAGTATCAATGTCATATAGATATCAGAAAACTAATAATGTCCCCTAGAATCTGAGCAGGGAAAATTAAAACTTTAGAATAGACTCCCAACTTTTAAAATACAGATTAAAAACCTTAGCTTTCTAAGCCAAGTATATATAGTATATGGTTTTATATGGCCAATGACCTCACCTCTCTTTTTTCCCCGCTCTGAGAGTACAGGAAAACACTTTATTTCTGAAAGCTGTTTCAGCTCCAGTGTTGATTGTTAGCAGTAGATACAAGGATTAATAAGAGAGATGTTCAGTGAGTCACCAGCACAAGAGCTAAAACAGGTCACATTGCAAGGTAAATCAAGCAGGTCTCAGCATCACCCCATAGGGTTTTGAAGCTGTGACTGAGAGTCAGAAAGGAGAATGTGTGTTCTCCCAGAAACACCAGTGTTTTGACTTCTTTCAACCTAGACTGCATGGTGGCATTCCCAGACTGCTGGTGAGGTCTGGAGGGGAGAGTATAAGGCTGAAGTAAAAAACCCTACTGAAGTGAATTTGTTATAGCTTTTAATTTTAAATGCATGGATGTTTCATGGTGAAAAATTTGAAACGGAAGATGTTAGCATAAAGTGGTATGCTAGTCCTCACTCGTATCTTAACAGGTCTGCCTGATTTTTCAGTAAGGGTCAAAATGCCAGGAAATTTCATGTTACTCATATTCATACTCATATCTTATTAATGATATTCTAAAAAAAAAAAACTAAAAAAGACAAATACCCCAATTAAAAATCTCATCCTAATAATGAACATCAATTTCTGCTATACAGATAGCAGAACACTGAAAAAAAAAAAAAAGGCTAGATAATAGTAATTTGATATCTCATATTATAGTAATACCACAAACACTTTATCATATTTTTCAGTAAAGGAGCTTTATACATAATTAATTTTGATCTCATCCTAAATAACCCTAGATCATCTACTCACATTGCAATTAATAATGTTTCTCTAATTTTGTTGATGAAATCTATACTTTGTATATTATTGTTATTAATATGAATTTGTAAGGTCCATATTCAAGAACTACTGTATCTCTTTCAAGTTGCCACTGCTTCTTTTCCTGTTAAGAAAATCTAAAATTTTTTCTTTCACCTAATGTGGGCTCTTGCTTGACATTTAATTCAGTGGTATAGGCTCTGGTGAATGTATTATTTAGAGTTCAATGTTAAGATTCCCTCGTCCCCACCTCTGCCCTCCTTCCTTCACCCATTAATTGCTGCTCTATTTACAAAAATACCAAGCAAAAATAGCATGTATTATGGGCTGAATCATGTCCCCTCAAAAACACATGTTTGAAGTCCTAACTGCCAGTACCTCAGAATGAGACAATATTTAAAGACAGTCTTACAGAGGTAATTAAATTAAACTAAGGCTATTAGAATGGGGCCTGCCTGACCCAGTATGGCTGGGGTCGTATAGAGGAGGAAATTTGGACACAGACAGGTACGAAGGAAATGCAGCCCTACAAAGCTAATGCAGCACAGATGCTTACTTCCCCAGAATTCCTCACACAGTCAGTCAGTTCAGTTCAGTCACTCAGTCATGTCTGACTCTTTGCGACCCCATGAACTGCAGCACACCAGGCCTGCATGTCCGTCACCAGCTCCCAGAGTCCAGCCAAACCCATGTCCATTGAGTCAGTGATGCCATCCAACCACCTCACCCTCTGTGGTCCCCTTCTCCTCCTGCCCTCAATCTTTCCCAGCATCAGGGTCTTTTCAAATGAGTCAGCTCTTCACAGCAGATGGCCAAAGTATTGAACTTCAGCTTCAAAATCAGTCCTTCCAATGAACACCCAGGACTGATCTCCTTCAGAATGGACTGGTTGGATCTCCTTGCAGTCCAAGGGACTCTCAAGAGTCTTCTCCAACACCACAGTTCAAAAGCATCAATTCTTTGGCACTCAGCTTACTTCACAGTCCAACTCTCACATCCATACGTGACCACTGGAAAAAACATAGCCTTGACTAGACGGACCTTTGTTGACAAAGTAATGTCTCTGCTTTTGAATATGCTATCTAGGTTGCTCATAACTTTTCTTCCAAGGAGTAAGCATCTTTTAATTTCATGGCCGCAATCACCATCTGCAGTGATTTTGGAGCCCCCCCAAAATTAAGTGTGACACTGTTTCTACTGTTTCCCCATCTATTTCCCATGAAGTGATGGGACCAGATGCCATGATCTTCGTTTTCTGAATGTTGAGCTTTAAGCCAAGTTTTTCACTCTCCTCTTTCACTTTCATCAAAAGGCTTTTTAAGCTCTTCTTCACTTTCTGCTATAAGGGTGGTGTCATCTACATATCTGAGGTTATTGATATTTCTCCTGGCAATCTTGATTCCAGCCTGTGCTTCATCCAGCCCAGCGTTTCTCATGATGTACTCTGCATATAAGTTAAATAAGCAGGGTGACAATATACAGCCTTGATGTACTCCTTTTCCTATTTGGAACCAGTCTGTTGTTCCATGTCCAGTTCTAACTGTTGCTTCCTGACCTGCATACAGGTTTCTCAAGAGGCAGGTCAGGTGGTCTGGTATTCCCATCTCTTTCAGAATTTTTCACAGTTTACTGTGATCCACACAGTCAAAAGCTTTGGCATAGTCAATAAAGCAGAAATAGATTTTTTTCTGGAACTCTCTTGCTTTTTCCATGATCCAGCAGATGTTGGCAATTTGATCTCTGGTTCCTCTGCCTTTTAGTGGAAGATAAAGAAAAGATTTTCAAAAAGGAAAACAAAACAAAAAAACCAGGATGCACCAACGTTACGAACTGTGTAGCAATTAGCTAGGCATGTGAAGTGAAGGAGAGAGAAGCAGGTCTTTGTGAATATTAAATGAAATGGTATATGGACATTATGTAAAAATCTTGCAGAAAAAGAAATGTAGGGTTGGCAGTTTGTTGAAGCAATTTAAACTAGATAGCCTTGAATTTTTGATGCCATAGTTTATTCTGGCATGTTTTTCTGCTCCTCACTCAAGACTTTCTCTTGCTTACCAACTTCTCTTTGGCAGCAGTTCACTCATTCTCTCTTTTTATACCCCTTTACACACATAAACAGGGCTTCCCTGGTGGCTCAGAGGGTAAAGCATCTGCCTGTGATGTGGGAGACAGGTTTGATCCCTGGGTCGGGAAGATACCTTGGAAAGGAAATGGCAATCCACTCCAGTATTCTTGCCTGGAGAATCCCATGGACAGAGGAACCTGGTGGGCTATAGTCCACAGGATTGCAAAAAGTCAGACATGCCTGAGTGACTACACTAGGCTACACACACGTAAACAGTAGTGAAGAAGCACAGAGCTTTTGTTCATGTGTTGATAATCAGTGGTTAAATAATTAAAACAGAGAACTTTCAAACTATTGTATTATTACTTTATTTTAAATAGCAACAATAAATCTAGTATTTTTTAACAAAAATAAAATTTTTAATGAAAAGTGGCAATATGTCCCAGAAAAAAATGTGAATAAAAAACACATTTTTATGTTTTGCAGATTTCTTTAATGTCTTACTAAATAGAAGACATCAAGAATCTGTTTCTCCATCCCATGTATGTGAATTCATACCTCTTACAGTCTTGGGAAAACTCAACTTATATTTTAAGAACTGCCACCCCAGGAAACAAGTTTAATGAAATACCCAACTTTGCTGCATTTGTTACTTCCTTTAGGCACACGTTCTCCTGGACATGAGGGTTTTCTGCTTCCTGTCCAACTTGATCTAAGCTATAATTATCCAAATCTCAAGACAAATGAAACTCAGCCTTGATCATCAAATATAAGTAAATATCAAATAATCCAACTTTCTTGTTCATCTAGGTGGTAAATGTTACTTAAAAAAAATTATCTCTCAGCTAAAGACATTTAAATCTGTGGAAACAAGGAAAGTTATTTTTTCAGCTATAAGCTAAGTGAAGAAACAGTGACATATTTTGCAAGTAGATGACCATTGGTAGGGGAAGCCACGGTCCTTCAGATAAAGAGAGAGTCATCATCATCATCCAGTCAGTCTTCCAACAGATAGCTACTGAATGCCTGCTCTGATTCAGATACTGTTCTGGGGAATAGTACGGAAACATCGAAGAGATTCTTATTTCACCAAGTATTGACCCAGTTTAGTTCATAATTACTAATGGTAGGTTCTGAACTATTAATATAAAGTTAAAAACGGACACTCAGAAGTAATCACTAAATAACTGAAGGACTTAAAACATCTTATAATACTTACAGATGCTTCCTTATCAGCTTTGTTTCTTAGTGTCAAACACAAATGATCAAATTTCCTATAATGATTGAAACTGTGATACATTAAAATTGTTAGATGAACAGGCAACTAATTAGCCTCTAACAGAGTTTACAATAGAATCTCATATTTATTTAAGGACTTCTAATTTCAATTTCATCAAGAATATAAAGAGCCACCTCTCCCTGAAAGACAAAAATATCCAACAGCTTTGATTAAAAAAAAAAGGAATAGGAAAAAAAAAGGTCTTTTAAGAACAATTCACTTTTTACAACTAGTTCCTATAAAATAGACTTCACTTTTATTGAGTCAAACCAATAAAATGCATAAAGAAGAATAAAATAAACACATAAAGTTGAAAAAAAATATAAAAATCTTTCGTTTCACCAGATAAACATAAAACAAGAAACACAGCATATAATTATTCAACAAAAGTACTGAAAAGGTAGAAATACACAGTCAAGAGTAAAGAATGTTTGCTTTTATAAAAAATGAAAAATAAGGAAAGAAAATTTGATCATAGTATCAATAATTTATACTACCAATTAACCTACAACTTTTAGGTTGAAATTCCTCTACACAGTTGACACAACTGAGTTAAGTTAAAGATTGCTTATCTCAAGGTTTGATAATTATATATATATATATATATGTACATGGATCTTAAAAAGATATATATATATATATACATTATGCTGTCCAAGTTTTTTGTATAACTGAAGTTGGACTGCTTTTGAGAGAAAATCATAGTATTAACTTAGGGAAAGCTATTTAAGTGTATATAAGTATATATATATATATATTTTGATATTAATATTCATAACATTAAAGCTGCACCTAGGTGCCAAGGTTGTATTAATTTGTTCTGATAAGCATATCTCATCTATAGCAGCAGCTTTAATTAACTTCATCATGCAGTTAGATTTACAATAATACTGTGTCATTTCCGAAGATCCTTAAGTATTTTTTGTACATATCAGTTATGAACGTGATTTCAAATCTTTGACTGTATCTCTGTTCTCTACCATTTCCTCAGGGATTTAGTCTTGCTTTTGGTGCACTGTCTGGAAAAGAAGGAGGGGGACAAATGACTTTCAGTCAGGTCTTCCTACAATGGTAGTTCTTATTTCATAGGTTAGAAAGATATTGTAGGAGTCATACCAGTTGCTGAGGATAGTTAATCTTAGACTCAGGAACTAGGTAATGTTGAGTGCTAGGATCCAGTGGCCTACTGTAAAGACAATTCAGATTAAAAAAAAAAAAAATCAATCATGTATGTTCCTAGTTCCCAAGCTGAATACTGGATGTTTCTGTATCCTTAGAGGTTACACTTCACATTAACAAGGATTTAGTCACCTCTGAAAAGTTGGACATTTCCCTTTCCATAGTAAATGACCATGGATACCATTAAAGGAGACTTGAAAATATGTGTTATGAACTTGGGGGATTATATCAAGGAATCTACCTTTCTTTCATTTAAGATAGTATCCTTCTATAAGCTAATTAGTTCTGGAAATTGAATGAGGCCAGGGCCACTGTATATGAAATTGTACATGTTAACACAGACATTGAGAAGAATGACAGATTTTGTTCACTAAAAGGTAGTTGTGTTTTTTTTTTAAGTTTTTATTATATAAATCAAGCAAAGCTTTGGTGTCTTATCTTTCAGTTTCTCAGAAAATTATGACTCATTAAGTTCATGGAGAGATGGGCAAGTCTTTGGGCAAGACTCCTGATACTAAAACCATTTTTTCCTATAGATAAGCAGATAGGCATCACCTGAGAGGTCTTAGAAATTCAGAATCTCAGATCTCACCCTCAACCTACTCAGTAGGAATCTGTGTTTTAACATTAAACACATGGAATGCAGTTGCCTGTTAAGCAAATGAAAAACACTCAATTAGATCATTATATTAAATTTTGATTATACCATCTAGATGTTTATTTTGATAAGCATTTTGATGATTCAGCTTTGTGACTTTGAGCTTCTCTTATCCTTGCTGATAGCAGATATATCACTTTATTTGCATATTTTCCAGTTACCAACTCTAAATATACTGTGGAAAATTCTGAAAGAGATGGGAATACCAGACCACCTGAAATGCCTCTTGAGAAACGTATATGCTAGTCAGGAAGCAACAGTTAGAACTGGACATGGAACAACAGACTGGTTCCAAATAGGAAAAGGAGTACGTCAAGGCTGTATATTGTCACCCTGCTCATTTAACTTATGTGCAGAGTACATCATGAGAAATGCTGGGCTGGAAGAAGCACAAGCTGGAATCAAGATTGCTGGGAGAAATATCAATAACCTTCGATATGCAGATGACATCACCCTTATGGCAGACAGTGAAGAGAAACTAAAAAGCCTCTTGATGAAAGAGGAGAGTGAAAAAGTTGGCTTAAAGCTCAACATTCAGAAAACTAAGATCATGGCATCCGATCCCATCACTTCATGGCAAATAGATGGGGAAACAGTGTCAGACTTTACTCTTCTGAGCTCCAAAATCACTGCAGATGTTGATTGTAGCCATGAAATTAAAAGACGCTTACTCCTTGGAAGGAAAGTTATGACCAACCTAGATAGCATATTCAAAAGCAGAGACATTACTTTGCCAACAAAGGTCTGTCTAGTCAAGGCTATGGTGTTACCAGTGGTATGTATGGATGTGAGAGTTGGACTGTGAAGAAAGCTGAGTGTCGAAGAATTGATGCTTTTGAACTGTGGTGTTGGAGAAGACTCTTGAGAGTCCTTTGGCCTGCAAGAAGATCCTACCAGTACATCCTAAAGGAGATCAGTCCTGGGTGTTCATTGGAAGGACTGATGCTGAGGCTGAAACTCCAATACTTTGGCCACCTCATGCGAAGAGTTGACTCACTGGAAAAGACCCTGATGCTGGGAGGGATTGGGGGCAGGAGGAGAAAGGGATGACAGAGGATGAGATGGCTGGATGGCATCACCGACTCAATGGACATGAGTCTGAGTGAACTCCAGGAGTTGGTGATGGAGAGGGAGGCCTGGCATGCTGCGGTTCATGGGGTCACAAAGAGTCGGACACGACTGAGAGACTGAACCGAACTGAACTCTAAATGTAGAGAAATTATATACAAGTATTTGTTGTAAGAGTATAGCATTTTGTGGCCTGAATGAAGGTAAATCTTTAGAACTGTGGAAGCACATTGGACAGAAGTAAATGGAAGACATTATTGAAAGGCCATGTTTCTCCTCTCTATTATACCATGGACTTTCTGGCCTCATAATTTCCAGGGCTAGAGTTTGTTTAGATTTATACATGTTTAATTTAAGCTAAATTTATGTTCCATTCTCTTTGGTTAAGCACCTTAGAATATATTCCCATAATTATTTCCCAAATTTTCATTTATATAAATTAGTAAATACTTTAGGTTCTATTTGAGTATAATCCCTCCTTTCCTTAGAATATTTTCACATTTATACCACCTGACTAAAGTGAGTTTTCATTCTGACTAGCAATCAAAAGAGTAATGTTATTACAAAGCAATGAAGATGAAGAATATAGAAGAATCTCATGAACATAAGAGTAAGTGAAACATTAAAACCACAATATAACTTCACTGATGTAAATTAAAAAAAAAAAGATGATTACTGTTTCAAAAGTTAGTTGTGGCTACCACTGGAGAAAGAGAAAGTACTGTCATCAGTCGAGCACATAGAGGGCTGTCAAGAGTGCTGATAATGCTGTTTCTTGACGTAATGGTGGTTATACGTGTTTATTGTTGTTGTTCGGTTGCCCGGTTGTGTCTGACTCTTTGCAACCCCACGGACTGCCAGAGCTTCCTGCCCCTCATCATCTCCTGGAGTTTGCCTAGGTTCATATTTGTTGCACTGGTGATTCCATCCAACCATCTCATCCTCTGAGGCCCTCTTCTCCTTCTGCCCTTGATCTTTCCCAGCATCAGAAAGTGAAAGTGAGTTGCTTAGCTGTGTCTGACTCTTTGGGAGTCCATGGATTATAGCCTGCCAGGCTCCTCCATCCATGGCTTTTCCAGGCAAGGATACTGGAGTGGGTTGCCATTTCCTTCTCCAGGGGATCTTCCTGACCCAGGGATCAAACCTGGGTCTCCCTCACTGAAGGCAGACTCTTTACCATCTGAGCCACCAGAGAAGCCAGGGACTTTACCAATGAGTCATCTGTTCTCATCAGAATACCAAAATATTGGAGCTTCAATGTCAGTCCTTCCAGAAAATATTCAGGGTTGATCTCCTTTAAAATTGACTGGTTTGATCTTGCTTTCTAAGGGACTTTCAGGAGTCTTCTGCAGCACCAGAGGTTGAAGGCATCCATCAATACTTTGGCGTTCAGCCTTCTTTACAGTCCAGCTCTCACAACAATACATGACCACCAGGAAGACTATAGCCTTGGCTATACAGAACTTTGTCATCAGAGTCTCTGCTTTTCAACACACTGTCTAGATTTGTCATTGCTTTCCTGCCAAGAAACTATCGTCTTCTGATTTCATGGCTGCTGTCACCGTCTGCAGTGATTTTGGAGCCCAAGAAGAGGAAATCTGTCACCACTTCCACCTTTTCCCCTTCTATTTGTCATGCAGTAATGGGGCCAGATGCCCTGATTTTAGTTTTATTATTATTATTTTTAATGTTTAGTATTAAGCCAGCTCTTTCACTCTCCTCCTTAACTCTCATCAAGAGATTCCTCTTTGCTTTCTGCCATTAGTGTGGCATCACCCGCATATCTGAAGTTGTTGATGTTTCTCCCACCTATCTTGACTCCAGCTTGTAATTCATCCAGCCTGGCCATTCTCGTGATGTGATCAGTGTAGATTAAACAAACAGGGTGGCAGCAGACATCCCTGTAGTCTCCTTTCTCAATCTTGAAACAATCAGTTGTTCTGTACGGAGTTCTAACTGTTGCTTCTTGACCCACATAACAGATTTCTCAGGAGACAGGTAAGATGGTCCGATATTCCCATCTCCTAAGAGCTTTCCATCAGATCATGACAGTTTGTCATGATTCACACAGTCAAAAGCTTAAGCATAGTTGATGAAACAGAGACAGATGTTTCTCTGAAATTCCCTTGCTTTCTCTATAATCCAGCAAATGTTGGTGATTTGATCTCTAGTTTCTCTTCTTTTTCTAAACCCAGCTTGGACATCTGGAAGTTCTTGGTTCACATAATGCTGAAGGCTAGCATGCAGTATTTAATAAGCATGACCTTACTAGCATGGGAGATGAGTGCAACTGTCCAACGGTTAGCACATTCTTTGGTACTAACCTTCTTGGTGATTGGGATGGTGATTGATCTTTTCCAGTCTTGTGACTCCTGGTCGGTCTTCTGGATTTGCTGACATAATGAACACAAAACTTTGATGGCATCCTCCTTTAGGGATTTGAATAGTTCTGCTGGAATTTGATCACATTCACTAGCTTTATTAGTAGCAATGTTTCTTAAGGCCCACTTGACTTTGCACTCCACAATGTCTGGCTCCTGGTGACTAACCACACCATTATAGTAATCCTGTTCATTAAGATCTTTCTATGCAATTCTTCCATGTATTCTTTCCATCTCTTCTTGATCTCTTCAGCATCTACTAGGTTTACTATTTTTATCCTTTATTATGCTCATCTTTGGGTGAATGCTCCTTTGATGTTTCCAATTTTCCTAAAGACATCTCTAGTCTTTCCCCTTTAGTTGTTTTCTTCTATTATTAAACACTGTTCATTGAAGAAGGGTTTCTTGTCCTTGCTAGATAGTCTTTGAAACTCTGTATTTAACTGAATAGACCTTTCTCTCTCTCCCTTGCTTTTTGCTTCTCTTCATTCTTATGCTATTTGTAAAACCTCCTAAGATAACCACTTTGCCTTCTTGCTTTTCTTTTTCTTTGGGATGGCTTTGTTCCCTGCTTCCTGTATGGTATTACAGATCTCTGTCCATAGTTCTTCAGGCACACTGATAAATAGATCTATACGTTAATAGTTAACTTATCTATAATAAATTGTTTAATGATGCAATATCTTGCCATATGTAGTATGATAATGTAAATGCTTGAATGAACTGCATGTATGTTTTATGGAAAAAAAAACAGTAATGAGCAGGTCATTAAAATTATTTTTAAACTCTTTCCTCTAAAGGAAAATCTTTCTTAGGAAACTGAGGCACCAGGGAAAATGCTTTATACATATGGAACATTTCAGTCAGATATATTTTCACTGTCTTCAATTTACTAGATGTGATTATTCTAGTTGTTGAATGCACAGTTTTTTCATTCAGCATATTTGCTGACACCCAAAATCCATGACAAAGTCATGCATTCAACTATTATTATAATTCAGTATCACACAGATTAAATTTCTGAGCTTAGCTTTTAGCATTCAGCTACAAAAAGCAAAGCTTTATCTTCTGAAGACTGAGAAAGGTCTTGCAAATCATTCTGTATTGTGATACATTTATTAATATGTTCATATAACTTTCTCTTTTAATTTATCAACATGCTAACTTACATTAGTATATTTTCTAATGTGAAACAATCTTATCATTTCCTGATTAGAAATTTATTGACCAATGATGTATGACATGTGTGTGTATGTGAATTTAATATCAATTGAATGAGTTTACTAATATTTGCAAGGTTTTAATTTTATATATATATTGGAGAATCCCAGGGACGGGGGAGCCTGGTGGGCTGCCGTCTATAGGGTTGCACAGAGTTGGACATGACTGAAGTGACTTAGCAATAGCAATTTTATATTAATTGAAATCATTTTAATAATGTATTGTGCTTATTGAAGGACATTTCTTATTTTCAGTTTTTTTTTTATTTTTGAGATATGTGTAAGTGCTTCCTTGAAACTTTCTTTAAAAATGGATGTAAAAGAAACTGACTCTTTTTTTTGTGAATTTGTGTATATTTTAAGTTACTAATTCACTTTTCCCAATATTGTGCTTCTAATTGAGTTGTATATACATTTTTTCCTGAGTTAAATTCTTTAGGTATGGTGCTTATGATGTTAGATTTGCATAATGCAAATGGTTGAGTTATGAAAACAGACTCACAAGAAATTATAAATTCTACTCAACATCAATCCTTATGAAATATTCAAATGATAAGCCCCAGAAACATATAAAACATTATTTTTCTAAAGGATCAAGAAATAGCCAAGTACATCTGTGTATTCCTGCCACCTCTTATTAGTATCTTTTGCTTCTGTTTTGTACATACCATTTCTGTCCTTTATTGAGCCCAACTTTGCATGAAATGTTCCCTTGGTATCTCTAATTTTCTTAAAGAGATCTCTAGTCTTCCCCATTCTATTGTTTTCCTCGATTTCTTTGTACTGATCACTGAGGAAGCCTTTTTTTTAATCTCTCCCTCCTATTCTTTGGAACTCTGCATTCAGATGGGTATATCTTTCCTCTTCTCATTTGCCTTTCATTTCTCTTCTTTTCACAGCTATTTGTAAGGCCTTCTCAGACAACCATTTTGCCTTTTTGCATTTCTTTTTCTTGGGGATGGTCTTGATCACTGTCTCCTGTACAATGTCATGAACCTCTGTCCATAGTTCTTCAGTCACTCTGTCTATCAGATCTAATCCCTTGAATCTATTTGTCACTTCCACTGTATAATTGTAAGGGATTTGATTTAGGTCATACCTGAATGGGCTAGTGGTTTTCCCTACTTTCTTTAAGTCTGAATTTGGTGATAAGGAGTTCATGATCTGAGTCACAGTCATATCTCAGTCTTGTTCTTGCTGACTCTATAGAGCTTCCATCCTAAAGGAAATCAGTCCTGAATATTCATTGGAATGACTGATGCTGAAGCTGAAACTTCAATACTTTGGCCACCTGATGCAAAGAATTGACTCATTTAGAAAGACCCCAATGCTGGGAAAGATTGAAGGCGGGAGGAGAAGGGGATGACAGAGGATGAGATGGTTGGATGGCATCACTGACTCAATGGACATGAATCTGAGTAAACTCCAGGAGTTGGTGATGGACAGAGAAGCCTGGAGAGCTTTAGTCCATGGGGTCACAAAGAGTCAGCACGACTGAGCGAGTGAACTGAACTGAAGCCACTGATGATGGCTTGGTCTTGAGCCATCCAATATAGAGTGGTAACTACCTCTACATAACATATTAATTGCAACCATATCCCTCTTTCACAGAACTTTTGATGTTATCTTAAACACCAAATTATTCTTTGTTCCAACATCAATAGCTATTTGAATTTTTATACATGTATTGATGAGGAGACGTAATTATATGTTTAGATTTTCTAAGACCTGTTTCATTTTTTCCCCCTACCCTATTGTTTTTTGTAGCTATCAAATCAGTTGAGGGCTTCAAACTGGCCCCATAAAATCTTTTATAATCCTGGGAATCACTAGCTACATGCATTTTATCTTCACTTAATTCTATTAATAAATCCACAGTCCTTATTATACCATATAACCCATCAAGTAAGGTAATTTTTAACATACCATATGTTAGTTAACTTATATTATCATCTTCATTACTTTCCAATGGAAATCTCTTTACCCTGCTTACCACCCATCTGCAGTAATAGAGGATGTAAGTAGAGGATATTATTCATTAAATTGCATACCCCATTTAGCTTATGGGCATAATCATACCTCAGGTATCATATACAAGATTTTAGTGTTATCAGTTTCAAAGTATTATTATATAATATCCCTTTTAGTATAGAGAGAAACTGTATTGATAATTTATTTGTTTTATCTCTACCACAAGCAGACATGTTACCTTTTTATCCATGGTATCCTTGCCAGTCCAGGTTTGATGCAGGATGCAGGATGCTTGGGACTAATGCACGGGGATAATCCAGAGAGAGGGTGTGGGGTGGGAGGGGGGAGGTGGGGGTCGGGATTGGGAGTTCATGTACACTCGTGGCTGATTCATGTCGATGTGTAGCAAAACGAATACAGTATTGTAAAGCAAAACAAACTAAAAAA